>JANQBM010247563.1:0-21796 GCA_025594535.1 Erythroxylum domingense | reverse complement strand
TTTCCTAATTTCTCTGATTGATCTCACATGTACCAGTTTCTATGGTTCAACCCTTTGTATGGAAACGGGATGTTACAGAAAGTGGGTGAGGGCTAAAGTGAAAGAGATCAAGAGGTTAAGACTGGTATTTAGGGTGTTTGACGCAAAGGGATGATGTAGGTATCTTAGTTGTTAAAGAACTCATACATCATGTTATAGGGGTAAAGGGGACCAATGATAGATTTTTTCCTTAAAGATTATGGTGAAAGATGTTGTTTGCAATATATATGTGCTTATGCAGCCCAAATAGGATTGGAAGAACATATTAAGTGTTAATTTTAAGAAGAGTTAGATAAGGTGATTCAACATATTTCCCCTAACAAGAAAATTATTCTAGGAGGAGACTTTAACAGTCATTAGCAGTGACCTCAGATGGGTATTCTTGTGCCCTCAGTTTTTAAGGAATGATAATGGGTCTATTTTGTTGAACTTTTTGGTAGCTTCTACTTTGGTGCCAACTCATTCTTTAACAAAAAAGAGGAATGTTTGTAACTTTTAGTAGCAAAATTACAAAGACTCAAATTGACTACTTCCTTGTGAGGAAAAGTGATTAACACAGTTGTAAATATTGCTTCAGGATACGTAATGCATGTTTATTAACTTAATATAGAATGTTGGTCATAGATCTTACAAAAATAAGTTAGAGAAAGAAGAGAAGTTATCAAAGGTGCATTAGAGTTAGGGATAGAGTAATGTCTGGAATAGTATAGAAACTATAAGGAGATGATAGTCACATGTGAAAAAGAGTATCAACTCTTTTAAGGAATGTAGCTAACGGGATCTAGAGAGTTTTTAAAGGGCTTAAGAGTGGTAAGAAGAAGTCTTGGTGGCAGAATGAAGAGGTTTAAGATGAGGTGACGATCAAGAAGGTTTCCTATAAATCTATATTAGATAATAACATATATGAAAAGAGGGAAGCCAATAAAGAGAGTTACAAGCTAACAAAGAAAGATGCTAAAAAGAAAGTCTCAAAAGCCCAAAGTAAAGCATATGAGAACTTGTATCAACAATAAAAAAATAAAGATAGAGAGAAGGATATTTTTAAGTTGATGAAATCTATGGAATAAAAAGCAAGTGATTTAGGTTAAGCTCATTGTATAAAAGATGAAGTAAGATGGGTGCTCGTGAATGAAAATGAAGGCGAAGATAACAACATTTCGATCTTAGTTGTTCTGAGCAATACCATAACTTTAATTATTGTCGGTGTATTATGAGAAAAGAAATTAAAAGAGCTTTGAGGAAGATGAAGAGTGGAAGGGCAGTAGCACCTGATGAGTTACCTATAGAGGTTTGGAAGAGCTTAGGAGAAGAGGGTCTTATTTAGTTAGCCAAGCTCTATAATGTGATCCTTAAATATGACAAATGCTAGATGGGTGGAGATTTAACATAACAATCCCTCTCTATAAGAACAAAGGGGACATCAAAAGTTGTAACAATTATAAAGCCATTAAACTACTTAATTACACCATAAAGTTATGAGAGAGGGTGATTGAGAAGAGATTGAAAAAGGTTTCACCTACCTTAAAGGACCAATATGGTTTCATGTTAAGGAGGTCTGTCACAGAAGCCACAATCTCTTTGGATAATTAATAGAATATTATAGGGATAGATATAGGGACTTGCACGTGATATTTATTGATTTAGAGAAAAATTAAGATAAGGTACCTAGGAAAGTCATATGAAGGTGTTTAGAAGCTAAAAGAGTTCTTGTTGCTTATATATGGGTTATTAGAGATATGTATGAAAGTGTTAAGACTAGAGTAAGGATGACAGTAGAAGATATAAAGCATTTTACTATTAATATTAGGCTACACTAAGAATCCTCACTAAGTCTTTCCTGTTTGCAGTAGTTATGGATGACCTTAACAAGAATATCCAAGGGGATGTACCTTGGTGTATGTTGTTTGCTGATGATATTATTTTAGTGGATGAAATAAAAGAAATTTCAGAAGGATAGGTTAGGGTCAAATAGCTTTAAATTGAGTAGGACTAAGACTTAGTACTTAAAATATAACTTTTCTAGTTATAGTGTTGCATCCAATATGGAGAGCAAGATTTGTACATAAGTTTTACTACAAAAGATTATTTTAAGTACCTTGGATCCATTATCCAAAGTAGTAGCGAGATAGACCGCGACATAATTCACCATATCAAATCAGAGTGGCTTAAATGAAGGGATGCTTCAGGAGTTTTATATGAACAAGAAGATCTCAAGTTATAAAATAAATTCTATCATTTATCAATTATATTGGCTATACTTTATGGGATAGAGTGCTACCTCATCAAATGTGTGCATAAGTTAATAGTGGCAAAGATGAGGATACTTCGTTAAATATGCAACCTTATAAAAAGAGATAAAGTTAAGAATGTAGTTGTAAGAGACAAGTTAGGGGGTGGCTAATGTTGATAGTAAATCAAATAAGACATGGCTTACGTGGTTCAGACATCTTAAGATAAGACATCCTAATGCCCAATGAGAGGATGCGAGAATATTATACTCAGGGACTGTAAAAGAAGAAGATGAAGACTTTAAAATAATTAATGGGAGTTGATCATGAATAATATAACCCTACTAGAGCTTACCAAAGACTTAGTTCTCAATAGGAAATTTTAGCGAACTAAGAAATAGGTAGAGGACTTAATATAAAGAGGTCCTTATCTTTTCATAGGTCTTTTAAACATTTTCCTTTTATTTAGCCTATTTGCTTTTGCTTGTAGCGCTTACTCTCTTGTTTATTTTATTTATATATTTAATTTTCTTTGTCAATTGCTTGGTTTTATTTACTTGTTTGTTTTCTTTCTTATTTGTTTTTTATGTACTTTTATCTCTATTTTATTTTGATCTTTTAATTTTTATTTTTTTCATTTATGATGTTATTTGTTTATGTAGTTGACTATTATCTTCTTCCAACCATTTTCAAATTTTGTATGGGTCTATAAAAAATAACTTCTTTATTAGCTAGAGATAAGGCTATATACTTCTAGACCTCCTTAGACCCTACATCTCAGTGAGATTCTTACTTGGACATTGTTGTTGTTGTTGTGTATATGATATATAAATTTACAAGAATTAAAAAAAAATCCCTCTCCTTCTTTTTAAAAACTCTATGATATTGGTAAAAGGTACATGCAAAATATTTATAAAATTAAAGAGCAATTTTTATAATTATTATATACTAGTTTTAAATATTAATATATCTTTTTCCCCTAGTTATGTGCAATAATGTTTTCTCCCCTAAAATATGTATGACAAGTCAATAAGTTCAAATGCTATTAATATGAAAGAAAGTATATACCTCATTTTATATGCCATCAATGATTACCTTATTTTCCTCACTATTTGGTTCAACAATTAATCTTTTAATATCAATCTCTTTAAATGGCCCATAAAAGGGCTTTTTGTAATTTTTCTGTTAAAATAAATTATTGGAGATATCGTTATTGTTCATCATTTAATATCAATAAAGATGACACCAATTATTGGTATTTAGTAACTAACACTTGATATTAACCTATAAGACAAATAAATAAATATAATATAGGCACCTACACAAATTTAGGTTCTTGAGGGTTATTTTTAAAACCTTTTTCAATCTATATCTTTTTTAGTTTACTTATCAAATATTATTTTAAAGAGCAATTTCTATAGATATGTCTAAATTTACCACAAAAAGAGAATTTCACATTATGAGAATTGAAAGTGTTAATACTATGTGATAAAAACCTATAAAGATAGAGCATATATGCATGTTTAAATCTTCTTTGTATGTGAAGATAAATGGAATCTCTAGTTTAGATATATGTAGGGTATGAAGCTCTTTTTGTGCATAAAAATTGAATTATTACATAACATTTTTTGATGAAAAATTGTCATATATTGATTATGAACATGTTCCTTTTGCTTATATGGTAGCCTATAATGATTGTGAGCTTATCTTATTCTATTTTTGATGGAGAGGCATATATGAATGAGAAAAATATTGCTTGCTCTTACATGAAAATTATGCTTATTTTTGTTTTGTGAACCATGTTTTATAGGTTTAGAATGTGAATCATACATAAATGAGTGATACATGAGCATTGAAACTTTTATATCTATAATTGAATGTTATATACTGATATGATAACTTACGCAGTGGCTCATTGTTATACACTTGCTTTCATTTTCACAGAAATTGTCTTAGCATTGGGTGATGCACTTTCATTAAAGCATATAATCTCATGCCTATTATCACTTTTAGGCTCCAAGAATTTTATTCAAATTTTCACAAATTTAGTAATTTGGAAAAGGACTCTTTAAGGTCATTGATCTTATTCTTCAATGCCTTATTTTTATGCAACAAACCATTCTCATTTTCATTGATTATGCACAACACATCTCCATCATGCATGCATCTGAGAGTTTTTAAACCTCTTTATACTTTAAAGATAATTTTTCTTTTTCAGGCTCATCATTTTTAGGCATTCAATAAGTTCATTATAAGGCAAATCATTATCATTATCATCGCAATCATTATTAGCGAGAGATTTTAACCAAGGGGATATGAAGTAATTATTTTCTTATAAAACATATATGAGCCACCTCATTATTCAGTTCTCTACTTCTATTATTGTTTGATCATCCCATATGGTCTTTAATGTTCTCTTCGTCCTTTGGTATTTATCCTTATTTTTACTTTATTATTGATTTTCATTTAGATTCTTATCAATATCGAAGATTAGACTCACCTACCTTTAAAAAAAGATAATTTTCGAGTGTCTCCTGAACTCACAAAAGATGAAAAAGTTAAGAAAATTCATTTTCATTTTAAGACAAAAATGGCTCATTATAAGCAATATTAGTATCATTAATGTAAATATCATTATGATAATTATTAAGAAATATAAGATCAAGTATAAGCCAAATAACATCATCATTCTGACATAATGAAACTTTTAAAAGCACATTTCTATTTAATATATGAAACAAAAATTGCATTGCCTTAGTATTTAATAAAATAGTCTATGTCATTCCTATTTCACTCACTCTTCTCTACAATCTCTCCATAAATCAAAATCTTTAGCTACAAGAAAGACTTTTATCCTAGTTCTCTAAAAAAAGGAATCATTTCTATTAAAAAACGGATCAATATTAATATCTTGGCCCTTTTGGATAAAAATTAAATTAAACTGTGCCACAGTGAACTTTGCTTAGAATTTTAATAGAATATATATAATGAATGAGACTCGCTTGGATGTGAATTTACCATCTTCTTCCTTTAATAGATGAAGAGAACCCTACATATAACATTTTCTTTGCCACAAGTGAAAAAAATCCCTGAATATTGTACTTTGCCATAGTTAAAGAGTAATTTTCCATAAATCTTATTTAAGGTAAAGAAGAAACCTTATAATATATAGCTCAAACAATTTCTCCAATTACAATAATTGTACAACCATATAACTAAAAACATCTCTCTTTTGCTTTTACAAATAAATAAAGGGTTAATATATGTTACGCAATATATATGTATAGGTATATATATACTCTCTTTAGCCTCTTAAAGCTTTAAACTAAAAGCAATAAAAATGTTTTTTAAAAATAAAAGCTATGGCTACTGATAATAGAATTGATTAACAATTTTAACATATTGATTGACCAATATGATTATAATTGATGGTACATATCATCAAAAGATAATAATAGACTGCACTATCACACTGGTCAACTGGTCCGTCCAAAATCTTAATATTGGTATCCTAAATCCCCACATTAGTCAATTAAAATTCCTGAAAGAATTTTTTCAAAATTCATTAATTTCTTTCAAAAATCAAAACACACTATTTTGAAGAAAAAATTGAATACAAACAATTTCATAAGTTTCCCAAAATTATTTTGATGCACCAAGAGGGTTTGTTTTAAAACCTTCAAAACTTTTCTCTTAATTATGAAAAAGTATGCATTATGCCCTGTCTACAAATAACCATGCAATGATTGACTCCCTAATTTATTAAAATGACTAAGATAAGATTTCAATAAAGATATAATGATTTGCTTAAATCTTAATATGCTCAACTCCTCGTTGTTCTTGGTTCTTCACTTAAATTCCCTTAAACCTCTCTTAAGTTGCATATATGCTCCAATTCTTATTTTCTATATCTTTTGATTTCTTAATTGATTAAACTATCTCTTTTTCTTATTTTACCCTTGTATCGAACTTGATCTTTCATAAATTAACTTGCTAATATCACCAAAGATAAAAATTTTAGTAATAACATATTTTGTTAACATAAAACTATATGTTAGAACGTCAATTGGTCTAATATCATAGTCTTTTTTCAATCAAGTACTCATTTTGTTGGTATTATTTTCCATTTTCATAACTAGTTTTGTGTTGCCTCCTGGAATGATTAGCTTTTAGTCCAATTAATATAGCATTTTAGTGAGTTTATGGAACAAGTTTTTAGTTATATGATGCATGAGAAACTTGAAAATTAACAATTTTTTGTTTCCAAACTTGAGTGCTAACTTAAATAGCTTTAAGATTTATAATACATGAATTCCAATTTCTTTGTGTACTTTAATGTTTGAGACTAAGTTATATTCATATGAGCTTAACATATTCTTTTCTTATTGGTCTTTTTTCATATACAATCTCGTCGTGCTGCGCAGATTAGTTGATATCATTTTCTTAACTAATCCCCTATTATGTATAGTTGCAGATGTTGTTTACTTCATAATTTCTTTTTTACACTTAATTAATCCTTTTTATAATAGTTATAATTACTTATTTTAACCGTTTAATTTTTAAGCTTAAAATGGTCCAATCAAAATTATTTTATGATTATTTCTTTGTATATTTTAATTGGTTGTTTATAAGGGAAATATAAACAAAAACCACAAAGTGATCAACTTTTTCAAACAACAATTTTGTAAGAAAGCAGCCTAATAGAAGTTGGAATCCAAGCTAAACTTTAACAGAAACCATAAATGCAAAAAGGTTTATATGGTTTAAAACCCAATTTATGTAATTATTTTGTTATAATTTTCTTTCTCTATTTTTATTTTTTAACTTAGGCTTTTCAAAACTATAATAGTTAAAAATAAAATAAAACCTAATTTGGACTCTTAGTTCTCAAAAGCCTAGACTAAATGAGTTTTTCAACTAGTTAGGTCTTATGTTTAGTGTCCAAATATTTAGTATAGGCTTAAATTGAAAAATAAGAATAAAAATTTATCATCTTGTCTTTATTTTTTTTCTTTAGGTACTTGGTTAAATGATTGATATGAATATATGGCCCAAAGGGTATGAGTTGAGATAGAGAGAGCTTAGTAACTTTCTTAATAGAAATGATATTTTCAAAAGCCTACATTGTTTTTCTTAAGCCTAATATCCCTTTTTGGAAGCTCATTTTCTCTTATCAAAGCTCAATTCTTCTTTTAAAAGTCTAAATTCAATTAAAAATAAATTAAGGATAAAGTTAGTTTGGGTCCTTAAGCCCATTAAGTTACTTTAAAGTTAGTTTAGGTTTTTAGGAGGGTTTTTTTATTTTATAAAATCCATTTAAGCCCACTAAGTTTAGATTTACTTTTCTAACTTATTTGAATTTTCTTTCATAAAGGTTCACTTCTTATTAAGGTTTAGAACATATTTTTCAACCAACACGTATTTTTATTCAAGATATGTTCTTTTTTAACCATTGCATTATTGTTTTCTTTCTAAATTCAAAAAATATTTTTTTAGTTTGCAGTTGTTTCACCCAAATTGCTATTTTTTAAATAAAAACACAATAAAGAAATTCAGTTTCATTTTGTTATGAAATCTTATATCATCATTTCATGCTTTCTCTTTATATGAAAGTCTTATGATACAATCAAGGCACCTTTAGATATTTTATTTTAAGCCCTAGGTCAATCAATAAATTCATAAAACTTCACCATATGTTTTAATTTTCATTTCAAATTTTAAATCATTAATCCAAGCACTTTGTTTTAAACCCTAAATCTAACTACAAACTGCTAAGCATTCATCCACATGTTTTTAAATTTTGTTTCAATCCCTATATATAATATTAGGAATTTAGTTTCAGTCAGAGGTAAACAAACTCCTTTACGTCGACCATAT
Organism: Erythroxylum domingense; assembly: GCA_025594535.1. Lineage (NCBI taxonomy): Eukaryota > Viridiplantae > Streptophyta > Magnoliopsida > Malpighiales > Erythroxylaceae > Erythroxylum > Erythroxylum domingense. The sequence goes on along the minus strand of JANQBM010247563.1, from coordinate 13,652 downwards.
TTTTATTTTCATTATTTCAATATGCCTTTAAACTTACACCTAACTGTACTTTAAAATTTCCTTAAATTTATAAAGCCCTTTACACTAAGTAATAGTTTAATCGGGTAAATTATGATGTCTAATACCTTCCTTATTTTATAATTACATATAAAACTCAATTTTTTAATAAACTTTTTAGTATCTTCTCTTTGGTTTTTCTCAATGTTTTCTTAATAAGGTAGAATGATAACTCTATCAAACATTTTATTTAAAACTTGACCCCATCTTTGCTTAAAGTGTTTAAAAACACCCTTCACGATGTGTTTTAAAAGTCTTCTAGTTTGCTAATAGACAACTTGCATTCTTTAGTTTTAAATTTTGGGTATAATTATATAAAGTTTCAATATAATAATAACATAATTTTATTTTTTGAGCAATTTATCAGGTTTTGGGATTTTTAAATGTGTTATATATTTGAATTTGCATAATAAATTAATTATACTCTTAAATTATACGTAATAAGTGATTTTCAAGTGTCATGGTGACATTTTTATATTTTTGGAATAATTTGTAATTGTTTTCCAATTCTCAGTGCTTTTGAGTATTTATATTTTGATTATAATTTCCAATCATTTGACACAAAATCATATAAATACCATTCAATTGACCAAGAATCATGATTTTGGGTATATTGGTCAAACTATATAGGTTAGTTGTTGACCATTGTATGATAAAGTTGTTAAAACTTATATACCAAAAGTTTGTAGCACATTGTTTAATACATTAGTTAACCACTGTCTAACTAAGATGCACACTAGTTGACTAGTATACAATAGTGGTCAACCAATATTCCAATGATTTAAAAATTTGTGCATTCATTGTTCACTAGTTGACCAATGTATTAGAACTAGCTATTGACAATAACTAGTTTTTAGCTCTAATGGCTAGTTTAAGCCCTAAAGCCTATAAACACATAATCTTTTATTAGATTAAACATGAAAAATATTTGAGTATTCTACAAACACATTTCAAAGAGTTTTCTAAAAACTTTATGAGTATTTATTTTTGCATTTTAAAGTGAGTGAGCCTTTAGAATATCAAAGTGATCCAATAAGGTCTTTTGAATTGTAAAGTTAATTTGTGAATGGGGTTACTTTTCACTTTAAAGAAAGATTGAAAGAAGAGTCGCTTTTTAACCATGGAAAAATAAGTTTTTTGTATAAAGGTTCTTCTTCGCCTGTTTGAAGTAAGAGACTTAGTAAATTCTAAGAAGTATCTTGGAGAGTGGATAAATTCATGTGAGTGTATACTTAGATACCTATATGGTTTAATATCACTAGAAATTTGGTATCATAAAGACAATTTTTGATTTAGTTGGCTATTCAAATGCGAATTATATCAATATTCTTTTAAATAGGAAGAAAACATATAGTACTTATCAAATTTTAGGCAATGCATCAGTTCATAGTTTAATAGAAACAAAATTTAGTTATTTTATTGGCTGTGAAATTCAAAGATACGGTGGCTAGTAGTTGTTGTGCACATATTCTATAGCTTTATCAGTATCTTAAAGACTATGATATTAACCTTACAAAGATACCAATGTGATAACATTAGTGCCATTTTTGACCAAAAAAAAACTCCATCCAATGCTCTAAAACTAAGCACATAGAGATTAATTATCATTTTACTATAGATCATATGCAAAATGAGGATATTAAGGTATAATTTGTTGAAACATTACACCAATTAGTTAAAATATTCACTAAATCATTGAGTAAGGATATGTTTTTCACAATTAGATATTGTAATTACTGTTATTTTGGTAATCTCCATATAAAAGTTGATTTGTGCTTAAAATATTTTACCTTGTAAGTTTATTTTTATGATGCATGGATTTAGGGGAACTAACTATTGATATTGCCTTGGAATAGCAAACTATATTTTTTGATTTTATCATTGTTTATTTAATTTTATAAAATATTTTATCATCATAAAAAAGGGAGAGAGTGTTGAACCAAGGGAGGTTATAATCTAAATTTAAATAATAAAAAAACATAAGCACTACTAATGAGTTTGTTTTTTGATAAAAACAATATGAAAGCAATAATAGTCATACAAATCAAGATACATCGTATGAAAACACTAGAGAAAAGTTAGAATTAAACTTAGTCAAGTGAAGAATAAAATCAAGACCAAGGAAGAGAAAAAAAGGTTATAAATAAATATGTAATGATCATTATATTTTTCACTTTATTGCTTTGATACTTTAGAGGCTCATCATTCGTAAACACATCATCATTTTAGCTAATTGTATGAGTCTTTTCAAACATCATGAGGAATCAAAATTTTTATTTCAAATAAAACTCTCTTGAACCTTAAAAAAACTTTGGGGGAACATTTTAAAATTTGTTTAAGTCAAATTCATATTAATAAGATTAATTTTGAGCATTTAAAGATGTTAGAACCAAGATTTTGGTTGTATTGGTCAACTAATTGCTATGTGCTAAGTAGGCTATATTTTTAGTATGATTTTAAGAGCGTTTTGATGGTTTTTATAGGATTTTGTACTTAATTGGCTTATATTTTGTTTTAGGTCTTTTTTAATCTCTTCAATGAAGAGGGAAAAAATTTGATCAAAATTGAGTCAAGCTAGAACAATTTTTCCATGATTTTAGAAGAAGGAATTATAATATGATTCAAAACACAAAATTGTGTCTGATTCATATTTGTGTTTCAGTCATATTTTTTAAGATAAATATTGTACTTAAAGGATTGACAATTTAGGATTCGATCATCAAACATTTAAGTAACATAGATGTAACACCAATCTGTGTTGGGATCTTTGCTAGTAGTTATGTTCCAAAATTTGAAGGTTTTTCTCTAGTAAAATGTATAAGACTATTATGATGGTGAATATAGTCAAACTAGAGCATTTAGAGATAGAAAGGAGTAACTATAGAGAGAAAGAAAGAGATTTCCATAAATATTTAATTAAAAGGATTCAAATTTTCAAGATCAATGAGAATAAGTTCATTTAATTTGTATCCTTTCTCAATTTTTGTTGGATTTCTTTATCTTAGTATGAACTAAATTTTAATACATCTAGATGACATGAACCCTAAAACTATTCATTTATATTGATTCTTTGATTTATTAAAGAACCAAGCTTTCATGTGAATTAATCTTGATTATTTCTTATGTTTGAATTAAAATATACTAGCAACTTTAGATCTCATATATAGGAATTCAGAAATCATATGTATAAAAATATATGACATAAACAATAAGAGTTATATGGAATCTAAAAGGTAGGATCACATGAATTTTTTGGGTTTCAGTTATATATAATAAAGAAATTTATAGAATAAATTAATACATTCATAAAGGTTTTGATTATAAAGAGGTTTTAATCAATCAACTTAAGGATAGGAGCAGTATTTCTTAAGAAAGAATATAGTTATAACCTTGAAATTTTTACTAGACCAAGAAACTAGGTTTAATAATTGAATCAAGATAAATTTAAGTATAAAAAGTTCTAGAGATATTCTACATTTGGATCTTGATTATCATTTGATTGTTTCATTCTTATTATTTGCCTTGGTTTATTATTTTAGATTAGTAATTTTGGTTTAGTTATTCATTTCTTTTAAGTCAATTATTTGTTTTGTTAAATTAGATAATAGAAAGTTACTACTAGTACTCACATTCATTATGAAAAATACTTATATTCACTAGATTATACTATAAAAACAATAGATGCACTTATCTAGTTGGTCTTTGATATTTTTTGGAACATGACATCACTAATATAGGTTAGTGGTTGACCAATGCAAGTTAAATTTGTCAAAACTTACATACCAAGAGTTTCTAGCAAGATTTGTTGATATATTGATTGACCAACATCCTATCGGATTGGCCATTAGTCACCTAATATACAATTATGGTCAACGTCAACTAATGTGTATTCTGGTGAGATGATGGTCGATCAATATATCAACCAATGTTGCTATAAACTCTCATAATGGTCGAATAATGTTCCAATGAATAGAAAAATTGTACATTTATTGCATATTAGTTGACTAATATACTATACTAGTTGATCAATGTACTGTATCTTATCATTAACAATGGCTAGTTTTTGGTTATAATGGCTATTTGAGCCCCAAAGCCTATAAACACATAGTTTTTCATTAGTTTAGACATGAAAAATATTTACATGTTTTATAAACACATTTTAAAGAGTTTTTCAAAGAGTTTATGAGCATTCATTATTGCATTTTGAATTGAATGAGCCTTTAGGTTGTCAAATTGATCAAACAAGGCCGTTTGAATTGTAAATTCATTTGTGAGTGGAGTTACTCTTCACCTTGGAGAAAGCTTATAAGAAAAGTTGCTCTTTACTCATAAAAAATAAGATTTTAAAGGTAAATTTAAATTAAAAGGGAAAAAGAATATACGTTAGTTATTTACAATCAAAAGCTTATATATGACCTTAAAAACCCAAAAAAATAAATCTAAAAAAGACAAACGACATTTGTAGAAAGTTGTGTCTAAACTCAGTTTCAATTACATGTCCTTTAGTTTTATATCTTATTACATCACAACTCTTTCAAGAAATTGTTTGTGGTTATTCATTTAACTGATGAGAGCCTATGATTCCATATTATTTAGATATATATCTACTGCATACTAACTATAATTGGTTACTAGTCGTTCCCTTATCTAGTTAACTAGCTCATGTAGTACTTGGTGACTTCGAACAGAGATAACATCAGACTGATTCTCTAACTGCCTTTTTGGATATTCCTGAATGTCCTGACTTTTCACGGAAGGTGAGAAGGAGATGAATAATCATCTGTTTCTGTAATCAATCAAAAAATTTCTTGGGAATCCTACAAGATTCATTGGTTCTTTTTTCTCTAACAAATGTTTAAAACTGAATCTGGAATCCCACTGAGAGGTCCACTAGAGATCAAAAATTGTTGAAGAAAGAACAAGATGTTTCTTTTGTCCCTTCTAGGTGATCAGAAAATAAAGAAATAGTTAATATACTCAAGATAATTACTTATTTACAAAATACCGTCTCAATTCATCCTATTTGATCAAATCCAAGATGTGATATGGTTCTGAAGGATGAACTAGATATGGACAATTCCCTCCACTGCCTTTAGAGAGAGGGTTGTCATTCACTGTCCACATTATATGCCTCGCCCTAAATCTGAAACTGGGTTTCAAAAAATGTTATAGGGTTCAAAACCATTCAACCCTGCCAGCTGTATTGAAAGGCACTCTCCTTTAGTCCCTTAGCTTTCGATGGATGTTAAACTGAGCCTCATTGCCAAACCTTGCCAAAATGGCAAGGGGCATTAGGCTCTGAGCTCCTTAAGAATCCTTAGTTAGTCAGTCATAGTCTAGTCCTATTGAACGACTTCGATCATTCAACTTTAGCTTCATAAGGCAGAATGTCATATAATATAAATAAAGGACTTCCAGATCAGTTTGTAGGCATTATTTGGACTTTCCCACCTTAAGATCTGGTACTAAACAGATCTTTATTTCAATCGGATTTAATATTCGTCTTATCTTGGCATTCTATCTCCCCTGCTTTTCTATTTGATCTCTAGGTTTGAGCAATAACTAAAGTAGCTCTTAATAGTACTGTTATTATACCAATTAAAGCTATTAAATTCATTATGTAAGGAATAACTACAAAAAGAGGAAGAAGTCAAGCTACAAGAAAAATTCCCGCTGCTACCATAACTATAGTAGCAGCATATATCAAAGCAAAAAATAGGAGGAGGCCCTTCTATGGCATTCGGTAATTATACATGAAGAGGGAATTGGTCTGATTTAGCAATTGCGCCCGAAAAGAATAGAACGACACACAAAATAATAAATAAATAATTCAGCTTATTATTAGCAATCAAGTTATTGAAAATGTCAAACAAATCCCAAAATTCGAAATCGATTTTTAAAGATTGAAATCAAATGACAGCTACTAGCACAGGGAGTCAACCATAATGAAGGAAAGACCAAAATCAATAACTATGCTACTATTTTAGCTGGGAAAAAGGAGATTGTCCTTATCTGAAACCATCATTTGATTCCTTTCCTTTCATATAGAATAAATGGTGCTATATCAAAAGATCACCTTTATATATTTTTTGATCATTATTAAGCCAATCCATAATGTTAGTCCATTTTTTCTAATATCACCATGATTTAATTTTGAACCTCAATCCATATATCATAAGTGAATGAGCATTGAAAGAACAAATGGTATAATGTTTTAGGTAGTTTACACAGCTTACAATAATAGGGATAGCTAATGTTTCCTCTTAATATGATTAAGGCTATTAGTCTATGTCTCGCCACAAGCCATCGAATGAAGGAGAGCTTATGGATAACTTTCTTGAACCAAATTTTTCTAAACCAAATAACTCTTTGTATTTGAGCCTTGAAGAGATATTTACATAATTTTGTTTGTGAATAATTCTGAGGAGCACTTCATATAGATTATTATGTCTTCTTTACTTGCATTTGGGCTATAATTTATTACATTGGCTGTAACATTTTTTAAAAAATTAAAAAAATTCATTAAATGTGAAACCAACATAATTACGCCAAGGTAAACATCGATTGTAATAATTGATAGTTCATTAATATTACAACACCATTAATTTTCCTTTATCACTTTCTTGACCTTGGCTTTCTCTGTTAAGTGGTTTCTCATATTGAACATTCCATTGATACACTGTAACTAAATCCATGAGTTATTGCCTTTCCTATTTTGCAACTTATCTTCTTGTGTAAATACTCTCTTAGATTTAGAATTTGCACCATTATCTATGAATATGTTGTCCTGAGATTAATGTTCTAAAACCCTTCCCCTTCAAGTAACACATATGTATCCATTTCACCCATAATGCCTCTGTATCAGTTAGTAATCATCATACCATTATAGACATGCAAACTTCATTGAATATTATGATATGTATGATACCAAGTCCTCCTTCCTCCTTTCTATTGGATAGCTTTGTTCATTTGACCTTAGTAATTAATTTTTTGGTAAGATCCTTAACCATAAGAAGCATTTCAATATTTTTCAATTGCTTTAATCACATTTTTAGGGAAAAAGCATATGTGAGGACTAGTATATATGAGTGGTATTAAAGACCAAGTTTATGAGTCAAGCTCTTATAGCAAATGAAAGGCCTATGTTACACTAATTACCAATTCTCCTCTAATTGCTCTTAATTAGAGGTAGATAACCATATAGATTGGTCTCTTAATTATTATAGGTAAATTAAGATATGTAAATGGAGGTTTTTTTAAAACTTTAAACTTATCAAGTTAGTTAGCCATTTAGCAAGGTGATTGGCACTAGTTGAGATAATCAAGTAGCTCTTATCCTTATTAATAGGAAAGCCAGAGAATTCTTTAAATGTATGAAGAGTAATCATCAAGGAGCTTAGTGATTTGTCATTACGTTCAAATAGGAGAAGTAAGTCATCTGTAAAAGTTAAACTAAAGATTCTTAGATTCTTGCACTTATAATGAAATGTAAAGTTTACCTCTTGGCTTATAGAATGATTAATTAGTCTAGTCAACGCCTCCATATATAAAGAGAATAAATAAGGTATAATTAGATCACTTTACCTCAACCCTTTACCACCTTTAATGATGTTAGGGCTCTCTATTTATTAAAATGCAATATAAGGTTATAGAGATGCATTGTGTAATACAAGTTTTAAATTTTAAGGAAAACTCAAAGCTTCAACGATGTGCAAGATCAAATCCCATTTGATGGAATTAAATGTCGTATGAAAATTAACCTTAATAACATAAATCTTGAATGAATGTTTTCTAATATAATTCTTGAAAAGTTCTTATGCTAATATGATATCATTACCTATTTCCATTCCTTTTATAAATGCACTTTGATAAAGATTGATGTATGGATTTAACACTTATTTTAGCCTTGAAGCTAATGACTTTATGATTATTTTGTACAAAGTATTACAATAAGATATTAGTTTGATATCCTTTAGAGAAGAAGTATTTCGAATTTTATGGATTAAGGTGATGAAAGTTTCATTCAATTCTGTTAACATCTCCCCCTTCTTAAAAACAATTCAAGATAGCTTTAATTACCTCATTGCTGATTAAGTTCCAAGACTTCTAAAAGAAGTAAGCATTTAAGCCATCTGCTCCTGAAGCTTTATTAGGGTTTAGTTCAAACACAACTTTTTTCACATCTCTTACATTGAAAGGTCTGTTTAGTGTTATAAGTTCTTCACCTATTATTTGCGAAGAGATAAACCATTTCAAGACGCATAAATAATCAATCACTAAAATTTTCACCTATTATTAGATGGTGAATGACTATAAGAATATAATTTAAAAAGGAGGGTTACCGAAAATAACCTTGCTATCTAGAAACATAATTAACTAAGATTCATTAATCAATGCTCTGTCTAATTTCTTCCTTACAAACCAAAATGCTCTGTCTAATTTCTTCCTTACAAACCAATGTCCACTTTATTTGTTATTCCAATTGTAAAAGTTCTCTCCATACTTCACGTTAGTGATTTTTATATATGGTTTGCATAATTTTTAAAGTCCTCGTTAAATTTCCTTAAGCCTGTAGTTCCTTTAGATTTCGAGTGTAAGAGGGTATCATAGAAGTCCCTTAAAATTATCTTAGGGACATTAATAGAAAAGTAAATAATCTTCAAATTATCCTATAAGGTATATATCTAAAAAGTAAGATTATAGGTGTACACAAAAGTTAATTGAATTATAATCTTTGCTTGTAGTAAACTCATTAAGATGTAATTTGGTTGATTTGTGATTAGAGAATGACAATGTTCAATTTTATCTAGATCATAAATAATAACTATTATTCCATTATACTGAGCTTTATGATTGGCAATAATTTGCCACTATTTTCCTAAAATATGTAGCTTTTTACACTTATTCGCATTAAGTTTTGTCTCCAAAAGAACTATTATATAGGTTTTATCTCACTAAGGTAATCTCGAAGCACTTGGTGCTTCTTGGGGTTGTTGAGTCCCCTTACATTCTAAGAAAGAATTTTTATCATAAGAGTGTTAAAGTTTTAGAGCTATTTGCTCTATTTCCCACCTACATGCCACTTTGAAATCATTTTCAATAACTTCATGCTTTATTTGATCTAATTATGGGGACACAATGTCATTAGTTATACCTGAGGGCGAGGTGTTAACATAATTAATGATGAGCTAACTAAGAGGTTCTTCTTGAATCTATAGAGGGCCCTAATTGCCTCATTTTTCTCTAAGGGAGAATTCTTATCCATTATATTAGAGCATTGGAGATTATTTGTTCTTGATGTTTGCTTCCTTATCCTTTAATCTTTGATATATGCCTCTTTCTCCTTTTCTTTAACAAAACTAATGCTTCATTATTCTCTTATGGAATTTGATTTCTTTTTACTCTTTTTTTATCATCTTTAAGGTCTTTTGGAAGCTCTAATCCCGTAAGCTCATCACAGTGTCCTCTCTAAAAAGTCCTCCTTGATGGCGTCCATTGCTTCCTTTGGTAGCTTATAGATGATCTTCACTGTTAGGAGACTTTAACCATGTCTTCAAACATTATATCATTATCTCCTAACCTCATCAGTGGTATACGCTCAAATAACTATTGATGTAAGTCTATAATCATATATAATCTACCATAGCCTATTCTTTTCATTGAAGTCAAGACTTTATCAATTCATATTGGTTTGCCAATATAGCTTGCTAAATGGCTTAAAACTTTTCTTGACTAGTGCTCTAAAGGGATATTACATATATTAAGCCACAATGGAAAATGTTTCTGCTTCAACTTTTCCATTTGAATGCTAGGTTTCAGTGTTGAAGAAAAATAGGCTTATTAGAGATATGCCATAAACCAACTTCAACAATTCTTTGAGAATTTATTTTTTATTCTAACTTAAAGAGAAAGATATTCTTTTCATTCATTAACACCTCCAATATTCCCATTCCCTTCTAGTTATACAAGTAGGTTGAGATAAGTTCAGTGAGTCTAAGGTGGTAAGCTTGTTATTTAAATGAGTCTGAGGATAGGACAAGGTTAATTGGAGGAAAAGGAAAAAAAACTACATGAGGCTTGCTATTTGAAATAAAATTTAAGGATACTACAATGTTAGTTTAGAAAAGAGAGAAGTTTATGAAAGAGTTAAAGGGAGAAGAGCTAGAAGTGCTAAGTTGGTTGGGAACTAGTGAGGAAGGGGACATGATGCTAAAATAGGAATATGAGTTAGGTTGTTGAAAACAAAAAAACGATTCTTTAAAAGGTAACTTGAAAAGACAATTTTATAAAGATTTATAAAGTTCCTAGGAGCTCCTCCTAAACATTAGGGAGAGAACACTTGGGATTAACTGTACTAGCTGAACTAGATGAAGCTAGACGAGCTCTTGAAAAGTTAGAAAACCAAAGGAAGTTGAAAATAATAAAGCCAGTAGAGAGAGTGTTGAAGAAGACCAAGTAAGAGAAGGCAAGGTATAAGTCTAAGCATGTCAAACTGCAGATAGTGTTTAACATGGTTGCTACGATGGAACAACTCTAAAAGGAAGGAGGAGTTTCTCTCGTTAAACATGGTCAAATGTTTTTTTCTAAAAAATAAGATTGTTTTGCCTTTCTTCTTACCTATACTCTTTAAATTATTGTTTAATTGTGTGATTAATTTAAATTAAGCTATTCTTTATCTTATTAGATATTGATCATTGTTCAATTGTATTTATCATATAAAAAATAATTATTTAAATTCACCAATACCCTATTTATCGTCTTTCAGGTACTATTAGGGACCAATAAGATATAGATCATTATGTTGGTCAAAATATATCATTTTGACACCTATCCTAAGTAGATATAAGGTGACAATTTTGTAGTTTTTAATTATTATATTACTAAATTTATTTAAGATTGAGATGCATGCATCTTATTTATTTTCCTAATAGTTATTTTAGAGTAAGTGATAGTGCCAAATATGTAAAGTTGTGGGATTAGTCTTATGTATAATAATGGTGTGTAGTTTTTCTTTTTATGTTTTATTTATGGTTTTTCCTAGTTGTTATGTATTACCTAAAAAAATTGTCTATTTTTTAGGTGAAGAGCGTATAGAGAAGTTTAAGGACGTATAAGTGTTTGAGTCATGAGCCATTCTAAATGGATCTTACGTTAATAGTTAGATAATTTTTTCTTATTTAGTTATATTTGAAATATTTTCATAATGGTTTTATTTACTATGGATTAATACTTGAGATAATTAAATTTATTGTTTTGAGAGTTATATTTTGTTGAGATTATGATTATATTTTTTTGGCATTAAAATGTTGGCAGGTTTTTTGCGTTAACTCAATGGTGTGTGATATTAGTTGTTCTGATCTCATTAACAGGTGGTAGTCTATCATAGGCATAATTGGTGGAGTTAAGCTTGAGGTATGGCATTATTACTTTATTATGTTGAGGAGATTTATAAACTGTTGGAGGTAACTGACAAAAACCCTTGAACTCAATAAAAGAAAATTCTTTACCTTTATTAGTTTTGAAAGTTTTTAATATCAAAATAACTTTATTTTTCAACTAAACCCTTAATTAAAAAAATAAGATTTTTTAACTTAAAATTTAAAATTTTATCTATATTTTTTACTGTAATCATTAATAAAAATAATAAAGAAAGAGATTTTACCAAGAGATAAAAAGTTAATGAAAATCATAAACATCAACATAAACAAATCAGAGCAGTCTGGTAGATTTGAAATATATTGCTTTGAAAACTTCTTCATTATGTTCTTGTCAAGCAAACATATCTAACATAGTTGTTTAAAGTGATATATACATGAAATGCCTTTTGTCACATTCTTCTCTTTAAAAGCTCTGAGCTATTTCAAATTTAGCTAGATAACCATGTGTTTGGGTTACTTCACATTCATATTGCTCACATGATTCATAGTCATTATCAATAATTAAAATTTAAGCCAAACAGTCATATGATTTTCTTAATAACTGTAGAATGATTTTACTCAGTCTTTTAATTTAATTCACCATTCCTAAAACTCTTGTGAAGTAATCCAAAAATGAATCATCATCTTTTATTGAGAAAGTTCTAAACGCATGCCTTAGAGTTTAAAGGTACACCTTCTTAACTTTGTCAATTTATCAAATTTCTTAATAATTGTAATATCTTGAATGATTTTATAAAGTTACTAATTTAATTCTCCACTCCTAAAACTCTTGTGAAGTAATCCAAAATAGATTTATCATCTTTTATTAGGAGTGCTCTCAGCCTTATAGAGTTTGAAGATCTTCTTCACTTTGTCAACTTACCAAAATTTGGAGAGTTTAGGTTCTTTTTGTGATTTAGTTTTATCGAAAATTGTCGTAAACATTTATCATTCAAACTTTGATAGATGATTGTCAATTCATATTGATATTTCTTCCTTTCTATTTTCAAGGCTTTTTTTTAGTTTGAGTGAAATTTGACTTAGCTTGAGACTTCAAGTTGTTATTAATTATAATCCATATGTCTTGTGAATCGATAATGGCTTTCATTTTAAGTGTTTGACTATTGTAATTGAATTTGATGAATTGGGAATATTGGAGTAGCATATAATATTATTTTGGCGTCATAATTTGATTGTTATATTATACCACTTTGTTAGAATATGGTGAACTCATAGATAAACAAATAAGGAAGTGTATTATTGTAAATGATTAATTTATTTTTTCTTGAATTAAATGATATATTAAATGGCTACTTATAGAATCAATAAATAATTTTTAAAATTACTAATTAAGAATCACTTAACACTAAAAAAATACAAAGAAAGTAAAACTTAAATGTGACTTCTAAAATTTGCATTTAAGAAAATTGATCAATATGTATTATTCCATTAACCTCTTTAAAAATTTTCAAATAATTGAAAAATCAATTTAGTTGAATTTAGTCACGCGTAAGTTTAAATTACATCTTAAGTTACTTGTATTAAATAAAATTTGTCCATTTAACTAGGTCAAAATTCCTACAAATATTCCTATAAATATTTAACAAGTATTACATAATAGAATAGAATCAATAAGGTTATACATATGACTAAACTTGTTCCTTTTAAGAAAAAATTGTTAAGTCTATTTTCACAATTCTCATTTCGTATATACTTAAGAAACTCAAATCTAGCGTACAAGAGCTCTTAAAGGATAATGAGTTCGAAAGCATGAGTTTACCATCGGAGGTGAAGCTAAGACTTAGAAAACTAATGAGAAGGAAGTGGAAATGTTCTTGTTGTGTGGAGCCCGTGTACATAATTAGGACAAAAAGAAGAATAAGGGAAGCATGATCCTCTAAATTACTGTCTTCTGAATAATCTACGTAAACTAGTATAGATATATAAGTGCTATGCTATATGATATGATATAGTAGACATACAAAATTGAATGTGTGATGTAATTTGCTGGTAAAATCCACGTTGAATCAGGATGTGAAACTTGTCCAATGTCAAAGATGGCAGGCTGTAACATTGTCCGATTTTTATAATCTAAGATGCTATAATAATAATAATAATAATAATAATAATAATAATAATATCTATAACAAATAACGCTGAATTTTGTATAGAGCAACC
>JANQBM010247159.1:0-21802 GCA_025594535.1 Erythroxylum domingense | reverse complement strand
TCTTTATTAGGAAATTCCTATTAACTCCTTCACTTAATTTTAATTCTTTCTTTTAATTCCTACCACCATATAAAATTCAAAAGATACCTTAGTAGAATCCAAAAATTCCTAATTCATAAATTCTAATTTATTTTCATGCTTGAAATTTTATTAAAAAAAGAACATAAAAATATAAAAATATAAAAATCCTAAAAGAAGGATCCAACAAAAGACGTCAAAGTCGAGGCAGTTGCGTTTACAGCAAGATCCAACAAGGGATATGTGAACGAGAAAGAGAAACAAGGGTCATATACCCACTGCAGTAAACCTGGCCATGATATTGATGGGTGTTATCAACTCATTGGATATCCAGAGTGATACATAGATAATCAAAGAGACAAGACATGTACAAGTGGAAGAGGTGACAGTGGACGTGGTAAAGGCGGGTCTGGCTTCGGGAAAGGGCGAGGACAGCAACGGGCCAACTCGACACAAACTAAGCCCAGTACAGGGAAGTTGATGTTGCTGGACACACAGAGACAGACCATGCGACATTCTCAAATATGAGCAACGAAGATTGTACTGCTCTTATGAATCTTGTGAAGAATCAAAAATCAGGTCAGAATGAAAGCTTGAGTGGTAAACACACTGATCAAGAATGGATACTAGGCTCTGGTGCATCTCATCACATGACAGGGTGCCTCAGTTTGATGTCAAATGTCCAGGATATAGTTCCGATTAGGAATGGGTTACCCAATGGAGAACAAACTTTTGCAGTAAAAGAAGGAATAATGTGTTTGGGCAACAACAAATTTATTTCTCATGTTTTATTTGTTCCCAAAATGAATTGTTCCCTTACTCTGTTGCATGTTTGATGAAAGATTTAAATTGTATTGTCATTTTCACTAAAAGGCTTTGTGTGATACAGAACCGCATTACGAGAATTTTGATTGTAACAAGTTAGCAGCGTGATGAGGTCTACCTTTTTAGAGCAACAGAGCAAGGGTTTGCAAACCGTGCAAAGAAAGTGGATGACATGGAGTTGTGGCACTACAGACTCGGGCATCCCTCCAAATATTGAGTATCTCTAATTCCTGGTATTAAGAATAAAATTAGAATATTAGATGAACCTCGTGATGTTTGTTTTAGAGCGAAACAAACTCAAGAAGTTTTTGTTCAAAGTGACAGTAGAGCTGAAGTTTGTTTTGATTTCATACATTGTGATCTTTGGGGAGCATATAGAGTTCCTGCTTCATGTGGTGCATATTATTTTTTTGACCATTGTAGATGATTTTTTGAGAGCAATTTGGATTTATTTACTTGCTGAAAAGTATGAGGTAGTGAAAATTATGCAAAAAATTTTCGCCATGACTGAACGACAATTTGGGAAACACGTAAAAATTGTGCAAAGTGACAATGGAACTGAGTTTAAACCTCTAAAACCTTATTTTAATGACAATGAGATTGTGTTCCAAACTTCATATCTTGGGACTCTGCAACAAAATGGTTGGGTGGAAAGAAAACCTCGACATATATTGAATGCAGCTAGGGCCCTTCATTTTCAAGCTTCCTTGCCAATTGAGTTTTGGGGAGAGTGTGTTTTAACTGTTGGATCTCTTATTAATAGAACACCCACTAAATTGTTAAAAGGAAAAACCCCTTATGAAGTTTTGACTAGGAAACTTCCAAAATTTATGCAATTACGCATTTTTGGGTGTCTTTGTTATGCCCATAGACAAAAGCGTGACAACAACAAATTTGGAGAACAGAGTCAAAAATGTGTTTTTGTCAGGTATCCTTTTGGCCAAAAGGGGTGGAGAGTCTATGATATAGAAAAAGATGAATATTTTGTTTCTCGCGATGTGGTTTTCCATGAGCATATTTTCCCTTATGCAAGTCCACCAAGTCAAGAACAGGTTCTACCTCAGCAATCTCCTATGCCTCGAGGAGATATGTAATATGATGATTTTGCTAATCCTAATAAGCATGAGTTACCTTCTGATGAACAAAGCGTCACACAAATAAGACATGGGGAGTTTGGTTGTGTCCTCCGTGGAAAAAGAGTAGACCATGGGCAGTAGTCAAGTTCACACTGTGACGGAACCACCCAATCCTAGTGTTTATGGCGCAGGTGCACCTATTGGAGATGACAGGAGCCCTATGTCGAGTGCATCTCAACCAACTGGGGATGAAGTCTATGGGCGAGGGAAGCGGATAAGTCGACCATCAGTGTTATTAAAAAACTATTTGACTTATTTTGTTCGTTGCTCTAACTCTAAAGACCCTGTGCCCACTCCTGTTCAATCGACATCCTCAGGTATTCCTTATCCCATTACTAACTATGTGACCTATGCAAATTTAAATTTTATTGTCAAATATCGATCTTTCTTAGCTGTAGTGAATATCATATCCGATCCCACTCGATACTCAAAAGTAATAAAGGAGAAAAAATGGCGAGAGGCCATGTAAAAACAAATTGAAGCGCTAAAATGAAACGACACATAGAAACTTAGGCCATTGCCACCTGGGAAGAAAGCACTCAGGTACAAATTGGTGTATAAAACCAAATATAAGAGTGATGGTATAGTGGAGCGTAACAAGGCTCGACTAGTTATCTATGGAAACAGATAACGGGAAGGGCTTGATTACAATGACACCTTCGCACCTGTAGCCAAAATGGTTACTGTGAGAAACTTTACGAGTGTGGAAGCGGCAAAGATTTGGGAATTACTCCAAATGGATGTTCACAATGCTTTTATATGCAACAACCTCTCTGTTTTAAAGCCCAGGATACAAATACAGTTTTTCGACTTAAGAAATCCTTGTATGGATTTAAGCAAGCCCCAAGATGTTGGTTTGTAAAGCTGGTAAGAGCCTTGAAAGATTTTGAGTTTGTTCAATCTCTTTCTAACTATTTGTTGTTTACTTACCGCAAAAGGGAAGTGCGAGTAACTGTGATGGTTTATGTGGATGATTTGATAATCGGTGGAAATCATTCAAATGCCATTACGCAATTCAAAGCATATTTAAGCAAATGCTTCCATATGAAGGATCTTGGCGGTTTGAGATTTTTTTGGGGACTTGAAATTACTCGAGGTAAGGACAAAATATTCTTGTGCCAAAGAAAATATGCCTTAGATATTGTTACTAAGTCAGGATTACTTAGTTGCAAACTGATGTCGTTCACTATAGAACAAAATCATAAATTGGCATTAGTTGAAGGAGAGTTGTTGGATGATTCGGAGAAATATTGTCGCTTAGTGGGTAAGCTGATTTACTTGACTCTTTCTAGGCCAGAACTTTGTTATTGTGTGCATATTTTGGCACAATTCATACAGAGTCCTCGTGCAAAACATTGGGAAGCCGCACTTCATGTTGTACGATACTTGAAAGGGAATCTGGGTCAGGGCCTATTGTTGAGTTTAAAGAGTGATTTGTGTCTTTATGCTTTTTGCGACTTAGATTGGGTCAGTTGTCTTTTGACTCGGTGATCGTTACTTGGCTATTTTGTGATGCTTGGCACCTTCCAATTTCATGGAAGACTAAAAAGCAACCAACAGTTTCCCTCTCTTCGACAGAAACGGAGTACCGATCTATGGCCACGATAGTTTATGAGTTGAAATGGCTTAAGGGTCTCTTTCACTCGTTAGGCGTGGTTCATACAAGACCCATGCTGTGATTTTGCGATAGTCAATTAGTAATGCGTATTGCGGCCAATCCCCCTTTTCACAAATAGACCAAGCATATCGAGGTTGATTGTCATTTCGTTAGGGACGAAATCGAGTCTCGAAATATTGTTACATCCTTCGTGCGTACAACTTGCAGATTTCTTGACGAAAGCACTTGGAAAACATCAATTTGACTATATTATTCGCAAGTTGGGCATTCGAAATATCCATGCTCCAACTTAAAGGGGAGTACAGGATAATATTGTTTTTTTTATAAAGAAAGTATTGAATAAAAGAATAAGGAGTTACAAAAGTTTGATGCTCAGGGGGATACCCTTCTCATACAAAAGATACTAGTTGGAGGGCCTCAACAAGATAAAAAACAGAAAAAGCTACCACTTAGTCAGTTATATGGCCTGAACTGGATAGAGCGGTAGTGTGCAAGACAAGCAATTCTCTGATGTCTCGTATAGTATCCTCAACCAGTTGTGAGAAAGGTTTGCTTAGACTTTGGAATCGTCTGGCATTCCTCTCTTTCCAGATGGTCTGGACGGTCAGTCCTATAGCAATGGCAAAAGTCCCTCTTTCTTCGGTTGTGAGAGTTGTGGAATTAGAGACATAATTGGTGATACTCGAAAATGAAGGGTCTGAAAAGTCCCACCCACAATAGGTTCGTACCTATTCCCATATGACCGTAGTTGTGGAGCATAAAAAGAATAGGTGGTCATGCGTTTCCTCCTGTATTAAGCAAAACAGACAGTATCTATCCACATCCTATAAGGAAGGCGATCAGTGGTATTAAGTTTATTCTTCATGGTCAGCCAAAAGAGGAAGGAGGTTTTTAGAGGGAGGTGTCTGTGCCATACCATGCAGCTCCATACAACTTGATGTAGGCTCACTTGAAGCAGGTCTACAATGCGTTTACTCCTTAGTTGGTAGGTAGGTTGATCCTTCTAAAGAAATACATCAGGGTAGTCTGAGGGAGGATACTGATGTTGTAAATGTTGGAGGTAGTCCGGAAAATCCCAAGAACCCCCTCGAATAAAACAGCTCATTTTAGTATCAGTGGGGATAGATATCATTTATGGAATAGATCCAGGCAACTGCCCCATGGTTCCTCGACCAGACCAATGATCAAACCAAAAAGAAATTCTAGTCCCATTTCTAATTTTGCTTATCACATCTGGTTGGATCAAGTTCTTAAGGAGGATCAGTTGATTCAAGAAGAAGGAGTGAGAGGGATGGGGACTCATTTCCCATACGGTACGGCCTTTTAGAAAATAAGAGTGGAGCCAACGTAGCCATACCGATTGTTTATCTTCTAAGATCCACCACAGTCTCTTGATAATTAGAGCTTGGTTGGTGAGCTTTAAGGAAGTAAGTCCTAATCCGCCTTCCGATTTGGGAACACAAAGATCCGACCATTTAACCTTAGCAGTTCCTCTAGCGCCATTGTGGTGATTCCATAAAAAATTCCTGAAAAGACGCTCCACGTGTTTGATGACACCCTGAGACAGAAAACATGAGAACTTTAATATATGTGCAAAGAGTTGAGAATTGTCTTAATTAGTTGGAGTCTCCTCTCATATGAAAGGAATTTGTTAACCCAATGATGGAGACGTTTCTGGATTTTTTCAATGAGAGGAAGACATTCAGTGTAACGTAGCCGTTTGGTAAAGATAGGTAGGCCCAGATAGAGTAATGGAGGGGACTGTCGAGTCATACCTGTAGTCACTGTTATATGCTCTTCTAAAGGAAGTGCACCATGAGAAAGAATAAACTGGCTCTTATGAAAGTTAATGACTAAACCAGATATAATAGAGAACTGTTCTAGAGCTCTTATCAGTGTGCAAATAGAGTAAATCTTTGCACCACAAAAGCTTAGGAGATCATTAGTAAAGGGAAAATGTGTTAATCTGACCTTTTTGGAGCGTGAGTGGAAGCTGAAATTTGTGTTGGAGGCTACTTCCTGATGATGATAGAACTCAAAGTTTCCATGCACAGTATAAATAAATAGGGTGAGAGTGGGTCACCTTGTCGTAGTCCCTTTGAAGATGTGAAGGAGGCTAAGGGGCTGCCATTGATGAGAACCGAGAAGCTTGCCGTAGTGATACACTCCTTGAGCTAATTAATAAAAGTGCTAGGGAAGCCATGAGCCTCCAGGATCACCCAAATAAACTTCCAGCTTACACTGTCGACAGCCTTATGAAAGTCAACCGTCATTGTGCAGTTGGGCCTAGAATGGTGTCTCGTGTAGCCTTTTAGGAGTTTTTGAACGATGAGGATGTTGTCGCCAATTTATCGGTTGCTCATAAGGGCACTTTGAGTATCACTAATGAGGGTGAGTAGTACTTGTTGCTGTCGTCGTGCCATAATTTTGGATATGATCTTGTATAGTACATTAGAGCAAGCAATGGGCCTGAAATCACTGAAAGTCAAAGGATTAGAGCATTTAGGAATCAGACATAAGAAAGATTTCTTGATTTCCTTAAGAAGATGACCCCTTTGGAAAAATTCCTGAACTGCCTCCACGACAAAGGGTCCAATAACTGCCCACGATTTCTGATAGAAGTAGGCATTCAGCCCATCCAGGCCAGGAGCTTTCTAACCATCCATGGAAAAAACAATGTCCTCAATCTCTTGGGCATTAATAGGTCGGGTAAGTGAGGCTGCCTTGTCAATAGATATTCGTTGGTAACAATTCTGGAGAGTTCCAACTGACAGACCTGAAATGTGTTATCTTTCCCAAATAAGTTGGAAAAATAGTGGGTAGCTGTATATTGGATGTCACTGAGGTTTTGGAGCTGATGTCCATCTTCTGTAGTTATGTGGTGGATATGATTGAGATTTCTCTTGGTCAGCACTATATTGAAGAAGAATTTGGAGCATTTGTCCCCTTCTTATAGCCATCGGACCCTCGCACGCTGTTTGAGTAAGGAGGCATGATTATGGACAACATTCAAATATTGCTCCAAGGCGTGTTTTTCTTTTTCCTGCCTATAAAGGTCATGTGGGGATGCTGCACAAGCTCGTTGTATGGTGACAAGCTCTTCTCTAGATGTACGAATAGCTTCCTCCTTGGTTGGTCTAGAAGAATTCAATATCTTGAGTGCATTTTTATTACCTTTGACCTTTCAAACATACTGATATTGCATGGTGCCACTATCATATACTTGAGCTCCTTGAATACAAACCTCTAAGAAGTTTGGATCTTTGGTCAAGAAATTGTTGAAGCGAAAAGGATGGGAGATGGTGCGTCATTGGAACAAGTTTGTGAGGACAATGGGAGTATGATTAGAAAAAAGGGGCTCCTGAAAGTTGGCATAACTGTCCAGAAATTGGGCTATCCACTCCCCATTAACGAGTGCCCGATCAAGCTTTTTCTGAATGAACCATCGACTAGTTTGCTTGTTGTTCCAGGTAAAGGTGAAACAAGTTTGTTTCAGATCGGAGACGCCTAAGAGGTTAGTGCACTCCTTGAGGTCAGGTGTGTGATTTTTGAGACTACAATTGCCCTGAGCTTTAGAGCTATAGAGCATGGAATTGAAGTCTCCACTTATCAACCAAGGAGAGCGTACACCAGTGTCGAGAGATGTGAGGTCATTCCATAAGGATCATCTTTAGATCCCAAAGTTACTAGCATAGACAATGGACATAAGTGTAACAAGATTTTGCTGGAGGAAGTGGACACGTAAATGAAGTACATGATCAGTGATATGGAGAGTATCAAACCTGAGTGCATCAACATTGTAGCAAACAATAATTCGTCCCAGAATATGTTGAGAGTGGTTTGAGATGAAATTCCATTGGGGACCAAGCATCTGTAGTTTATCCACCTTATCAACTTTTATTTTTGTTTCCAAAAGACCTAACAAAAGAGGCTTTTCCCTCATAACAAAATCCCGTAAAGCAGCTTGCTTTGTTGGGCAATTCAGTCCTCTTACATTTCATACTATAATGGACATCGATGGGTGAATCGAGATTTCTTTTTGCTCTGTTGGGATCGTCGTCTCTCCACTATTAAGAACTAATCAGGGGTGGTGGAAGGTATGCTACTAGGTGCCAGATTCCCCACTGGGGCCAAGTTGGAAATCGGTTCAGTGGAAGTTGCGTCAATGGCAGATGGTAGAGAGCAGCTAGCTGCAGGTGAAGGAAGATGAATGCAATGGTCCAAGGCATCAGCTAATGGGAGTGGGTTCAATTCCAACACCCGCAAAGTAGGAGGTGGGGATGAGTCTCCAATTTGATTGCTGGGTCCCTCCTTCTCATGCTCTATCACCGAAGGGTTAGTATCCTCCATATTAGGAGGCATAGAGGAGTCCTCAAGTTGATTAATTAGTCCCTCCTTCTCATGCCCCATCGTCGAATGGTTAGTATCCTCTAGCACTGTCACCTCCTTATTCATGAGCTCGTGATAGCCACCTGTTTTAAATAGCTTTCCCGTGGCCTTCCAGGCCTTGCCATTCCCAGAAGATGGAGGCTTCTATTGGTATGAAATTTCAACGTAATCCTCACGCATTTGTTGGTCCTCAACTAGTCGCATAATAGGGATGAGATCAGGTACTTCTTGGGGAAGCTCCACATTCACACAAATGCGTGCATATCCAATACGCTTTTTCAAGGCAGTAGTTTCGTCAAAACATACTAGTTTTCCAATGAAGCTTACAAGGGAACTAGGACTTTGGGTGGTCCAATACTTTGGTGGCAATTGTGAAAATTTATCCAGATGGGTACACTTTGTATATTGATTTTGTCAAGATTGAGGTGCAATTTCCATTGTTGCAAAAAGAGGGGTTGGTTCCTATAGTGTCAGGGACCCTCTTCAAGGATTTTGAAGGCTTCAGATGTTGTGGAGAATTTGAATAGTAGTAGGTTATCTTCATAGAGGAGAACATCACTCGGTCCCCTTCCTTTCCACTGTCAGTGTGCCTAGTGATGAAGGAGGGGGAAGGGAGGTTGCAGTTCAAAGAAGAACCCCACAAGTGTAGCTTCTCAGCTAAGGGCGCCTTCTTCCAGAATTTTCAGGTCTGGACAGACCACAAACTTACCTTCCACTTCTTTAGGGGGGGGCAATAGGAGAGTTGTGTACTAACATGATCCCTGACGACTTGTTTCCAACTTCTTTGCAAAGGTGCTAGGGTGGTGGTTGCAGGTGGGGTGATGGGAGGTATGGAAGTGGTCAGAGGGGTGGAGGAAGTCAGGGAGAAAGTTGGGTGGGCAAGGGCAAGGGGGAATTTCGAATTGGTAAGGTGGCTAGTGACAGATATAGGATGAAGAAAAGCCCAGAAAAGGCAATCTGCCTATTCTGAGGAAGCTAACATTCAAAATTTTGGAGCAAAACAAGAAAGGATTTGAGGCGAGATGTCAAGAGGGAAAAAGGAAAAGTCTATACTGTCCTTGGGTCAAGGGCACTCTCACTCATCGCACACTCTCACTCATGAAAACAAAGAGTTGGATCCTGACACCATTAGAAATATTACTTATAGGATAATATTGTTGATATATTATAAATGGTCAATATAGGAGATTTAATCTCGAGGATATTTGTATATATGACAGAATATATGTATAGTTGGCAAGAGTCTTTATAGGCGTATAACTAGGAGTCCACTAAGGGAATTAGTTAGCAAGGAACAGCTCACACGTTTCTTATATATACTGTATATTGTTGAGAGCAATAACATATCAGAAATTATCTTCCTCCATAATTGGTACAATAGCAATGTAGTATGCTAAAATCAAAGAGCTTTAAGAGAGGAATGCAATAATACAATAATCGGTTTGATTAAAATTTGAAAGTGTCAACAATCACTACTGAAAGTTTGTTGCCTAAAATTAAGCTAACTCACCTAATTAAATTGAGTCAGAAGTGAAAGCTGAGTTAAACCAAGCCGATTAAACAAGTTGTCATAGTTGTTGATCAAGCTATTGACTTTTGGATCTTTGATCAAAAAGTTGACCAAGTCATTTTTAAATATTGTGTCTTTATGCTCTCTATTGAAAAAGAAAACACAGTAAGATCTCAAAGTTAATAAAGAAAATTGTAATATGATTGTTTGAATAAAAAGGAATATCGCAATTGTTCAAAATATACTAATGGGCAATTTCGAATTCGTCTTTAGTTAACTCTATATATTTATCAGTACCAAGTGACCTAACTTTTTGGGAGAAAATAGATAACCCACCATCGTTATTAAAATCAAAGTTATATTTTGGTCTATTAAATCTTGTCTCCACATCAGTTAAGTACATTGAACAAAAAGTCAATCATTCATTTGCTATATAAGTCTCTACAATAGACTCCTCTGGTCGACCTCTATTACGTACATAATGCTTAAGAGAGCATAAAAACCTGAACATAAACAGTTATAAACTTAGGAATTGTTATAATAACGTAGGAAAAACTTATTAAATTTAATATAAATTACCTTTCAATCATAAGCATCCATCAAAATTGAACCAAGCCACAAAGTTTTGCTTCATATGGTAAGTAAATTTTCAAATGAACCATAACATCAAAAAACGATGAGGGGAATAATAGTTTAAGCTTACATAGAATCAATGCTATGTCTTTCTCCAATTTATCAAGCTCTTCAACTTTAAATATCTTGCAACATAATTGCTTAAAAAGCTCTCCCCCTTGACCTAAAGTAATGGACACATCCTTCGACAAGTACCCATGTATTCCAACAGGAAGTAGTCGTTGTAAAAGTACATGACAATCATGACTTTTCATCCCTGACACTTTTCCCTCTTTAACATTCATACAATGACCTATATTAGATGCATACCCATTGGAAAATTTGACTGATTAGAGGAATTGACATAATAATTATTTCTCACTTTTTGACATGTTGTAACAAGCAAGGGAAATAAAGTATGAACCATCATCTCTTCTTTTCAAATGCAAATCTTTTCTAATATTCATGTTTTCCAAGTATAGTCTAGCATTAATGGTGTATTTGGATTTCTTATGAATTCCCATGACAGTCCCTAAAATGGACTCACACATGTTTTTCTCAATATGCATGACATCAAGATTGTGACTCAATAGTAATTCCCTCCAATATAGCAAGTTGAAAATATGCTTTTTTTGTCCAATTCAGTTCAATATCATTTCTCTTACACTTTCTATTACTTGGGTGTTTGTCAAGTGTAATGTCACCCAAATGTGATAGTTGGTAAACAATATCATCACCCGACAACTGCATCAGAGCTTCACCCAACTCAATTGTGCCATTAAACTGTTTACTTCTTCACATGCTTTTTTTTGTCCAATTTAGTTCAATATCATTTCTCTTACGCTTTCTATTACTTGGGTATTTTTCAAGTGTAATATCACCCGAATGTAACAGTTGGTAAATAATACGATCAACCGATAACTGCATCAGAGCTTCATCCAACTAATCTATGCCATTAAATTATTTACTTCTTCACCATCTATGCCTATGTTCCAAATTACGACAATGACCCGTATAACATATTTTACTTCGTATCCTTTTTGAATATGCTTGATAATTATAGACAGGATAAGCCATATACCCTTTAGTGCTCCACCCTAACAAATTTTCATAAGCTGGGAAATCATTTATAGTCTACAATACAGCAGTATGCATTGTAAATGTTTTGCCTTCAACAACATCAAAAGTTTGTAATCCATATTCCCATAGATTGTTTAAGTCATCAATTAATGGTTGCAAGTAAACTTTGATGTCCTTATTAAGAGTAGTAGGTCCTATAATAAGCAAAGACAACAACATAAAAGGCTCCTTCATATACTTTCATGGAGGTAAATTATATGGGACTAGAATTACCAACCACATACTATATGAATTACTCATATTACCGAAAGGATTAAATCTATCTGAGGTCAATCCAAGTCAAACATTATGACATTCTTGTCCAAACCATGAGAACTTTCTGTCATGCTCTTTCCATGCCATTGAGTCTGCCAGATGACGCATAATGTTATCATCAATGTGTTTCTCTTTACACCACCTCATATCTATGGTTGTTTTTGTTGACACAAATAGCCTTTGTAATCATGGTTTATTAGGAAAGTATCGAAGGATTTTTATAGGTATCTTTTTCCCTCTCCCATCATCCACCCGCCACCTTGATGTACCACAAATAAAACACTTCTGAAGTTCTTTACTTTCCTTCCAATAAAGAACACAGTCATACTTATAAGCATGAATTAAAATATATCTTAATCCAAGGTCCCTTAACAATTTCTTCGCATCATAGTAAGATTTCGGTAACTTATGTCTAATAGGTAATGCATCGTTTAGTAAGTCAATTAACATGTCAAACAACTTATTACTCCATTTATTATAAAACTTGAAATGCAAAAACTTCACAACAAATGATAGTTGAGAAAAATTAGAGCACCCCGGATATAATTATTCTTGAGCAACTTTCAATAACTTCCCAAAATTATCTTCTATCATAGTACCAATTATGTTAGGCATTCCTATTTCATTCATAGTCTCCATATAATTATAACAATCGTCAAACATCCCATCAATCCCATCATCACCATCATCATTCACATCACAATCATCAACATCATTATTGTAACTGTCATCATAAGATGTACCGGCACTTCTACTACAACTTGCTTCCTTACATTCACCATGATAAAGTCATGGAGTATAGAATTTGTCTATGCCTCAGATGAGCAAGTGATTATATACCACATCTTGACTTTGGAAGTCCATATTTAAGCAATCAATGCATGGACAACGAATACTACATTCATTGATCTTTTACAAATTTCATTAAACTCTTCACTCCTTCTACGTATTCAGTTGACTATTTACAATGAGACATCTAACTCTTATCCATTTAGCTGTACAATACAAGAAGATAACAGAGTTATAACATGCATTTTTTAGTTTATATTACGTTAAAAAAACCTATGTTTAATATTACATGCAGTCAACAACTTTGTATCAGTTTATACGCACCAATTAAGTAAACAATATACAACAAAATGAAATGACAACCAATACATAAAACAATAAAGGTTAATACTAATTCACATACTTGAAAATGTATAGTTGTTTGACTTGAGTTGTTTATGTTGTTGGAATAGAATAGGACACTCTGAAACAAATTTACAGAGATAGAAAGAAGAAAAGGATTAAAACCGAAACAATTTTCTTAGTTTTGAACTAAATGTGGTGGACAGGGAAAAATGTACCTGAGGATACCACATAAATTATGCGATTTTTGGCTCCAACCAAAAAGAGGAACACAGAATCTACAAAATAGACAAAGAATTTGGTGAACAACAAAATCTATTATAAATAAATTGAAAACTATTAATTAATTGTTAAACGACCTAAAATCATACTTAATATGCATAGACATTATAATGACATAATTTATAAATATCTAAATTGTGCACAAAGAAGGAAGATTCAGGGTGGTACTTTTTGTACATAAGAGTAGTATTGTTTTGATAAGGTGGTAGTTTTTTTAATATATTTGATCTTTTATCTATATAGTATTTCAAGCTTATTAATGAAGCTTTCTAAGGTTCTTATTAGCTTAACTGTGAATAATAAAGTTTCTAAACTCAATCTTAAATTTGAAGGTAATGTAAGTCAGTACTTTATCTTTGTCGACCCCTATTGTCAACTTAAACGTATAGCATCCTTATCAAAATAATGGCAAAGAGAAGGATTAGTGGAAATGAAAATGGAAGTAGAACATATATAACAAAAAATGTTTTTGTTGTATATGTTCCGGTTGTCACAATTGGAAAAAAAATACAAAATTTGTGTTTCTTTAAAATTTGTATGGTTTTTTACTGTTTAGAAATAAGAAATAGTAAGGATATTAAGACAAATATATTTTTATAATTTATTTTTTAAAATCAAAATAAGATAAATAATTATTCTCTCAATTATCTTTTATAGTTAATAATAGAAGAAAAAGATGAAGCATATTGAAAAAAAGAATGTTCAACATTATAATATTACTTTCCTTTTTATGAAATTCAAAATGCATACATAACAAATAATTAGTCACTAATGACCACCACCAGTAAGCTATATAGTTGGTTTCCATAAGAAAATATTTTGGGACTATTTTATTTTGAATGTTACTATAATTCTACATATCATATTATCATCCAGAAAAAATTGAACAATATGAGCAAAGAAGCATAACTAATTAGTGTCTTGCAACCAATACGATTGAGTTGTTTCTTAGCAATTTCCTTGTCTTTTTTAATGCTAATAAAGTAGAGATATGTGATTTCTTAAGCTCAAATCAACTAATTCATGTAAGACTTAAGGAAAATAGGCTAATAATGAAGTGACCATCTCCCTCCTATATACTCACAACACTCTACTCCAAAGAACCTCTCTATAAATGAAGCTCAATAATATTTCACTTTCTTTTCTATGCTTATCATCATCATCATCGTGCATGTTGAGAGTAGATTACTTTTGGACAAAAAATGAAGCAGAATAAACCACAGGACTTTCATCGAACACCTTGTAACCATAACATAAAACTCACTCCACTTTAACCATTCATTATGTCTGTTTCCTTTCTTCATCATCATTAACACATTTCAAAACAAACCCAACAATTAACTTGTTCAATCCATGCAAACAACTCAACAAATCGAAGAAACCGACAACAATTACTATTCGATATCATTAACACATTAAAAAATAAACCCACAACAAATCGAAGAAAAACTTACTGGGATGAGCTCAACTCCAGGAGACAATAGATGGGGGGAAGATAAGAACATAATGTTGCACAACGACGGGAGGAACACAGCAGAAAATCGATTCAGTTTGAGCGAAAAGGAAGAAACGACAGTGAGGGGGGTTGGGGGAAGGTTGTGGGTTTAATTTTTGGTTAGGTGTTAAAAAAATTTTCACTGTTGCAACATTTAGCAACGTAAATGAGATTCGTCGTCAAATGCAAAACCTTTAGCTACAATATATGATAACCGTCACCAATACATTTAGAAAAACACAACAAATGATGTAGTTATATTATTCTGATCTCCCATATTTTCCGATGAAACGAAGATTCGTCACAAAATGACATGCTTTGGCTACGAAACAACTATAGCGTCGCAAAATGTACAACATTTTGCTACCAAGTTGTTAAATCGTCGCAAAAATTATTTCTTTTACCTTTTTCAACGATGGCAATTTTCATCGCCTAAAAGTATAATTTCCCTACCAATTTTATATAACATCGCCAAAACCCAAGCATTTTTTTTACATCTTTAATTTTCTTAATTGATTAACATATATGAGTTTTTCCTATTACCAATAACAAAATAAAAAATTAATCTTCTCACTTTTATATGCAATTGTTATTTATTTGCTTAATTTTGGGAATGACTAATCTTTAAATATAATTTGTTAGAAATAGTTTTATAACTATATTACAATGTCTACTTAAATTATTATTATTTATTTTGATTAATTACAATAATTAAAATGTTTAATTTTTTCAAATAAGTTTTTTGAAATTATATTAATGAAAATGTATAATTGTTTGAAAATTGTAAGTTAATTTTATTTTATTTAAACAATCAACATGTTAATTTCCAAATAGTTTTCAAATGAATAATTTAATTTTTAATTCAAATTATGTTTTATTTGGAATAAGAAAATAAATTTATTAAAAATTATTTATGAACCGGCTGGTTTTAGCGATGAACCATGTATTAGTCTCTACATCTGACGATTATCGACTAAATACAATAAATCGTAGCAAATTAATTAATACTACTTCTAAACAACTACAGCAAACAATAAACGACATCGTTAACCTAAACCAGAAAAGCAACATCATTTTGTATTAGGTTTTCAAATACAAAAATATAAAAGCCTACTCCATTCTCGTTCAAGCTGTCAACACTAATCCAAAATCCTCTTGTAGATAACTTGTTTGGGTTTTGTGTTCTACTTATCACCATAGAAAAATGATTATTCACTGAATCGGTATTATTCTTTTGTTCTATTCTGAGTTATTGTGATTTTTCTTTTGTTCTTTTGTTCTATTGTGATTGTTCACTAAAACCCTTTAGGTGTTTATTGTGAGTTCTTAATTATGCATTTGATGTATGAGTTGTGTTAATGGTTGTGTTTTGAAGATGATTTATTGTCTATCTTTCTTATTTCTTTATGTCTGTCTTCCCACCGATGTTTAACGCTTAATCTCATCAAAGCTTTGTTTCTGCATTAATGAAATTGTTTAATAAGTATTTTACTTTTATTTATTTCCATTAATAGTAATATAGAGACATATAAATAATACTATGTTCATAGATGATATAATGAATGTATTCGAAAGTTGAAAAAAAATTCTTTGAATACTTTAGGTAAAGCTTACATATCATGAAGGTAGAAATAATTAGATGTCAAGTTTAATAAGAGTGAATCTTGGCTTGATCGAATAAAATGTTGGGTCGTATAGTATCTGAACATGGCATATTAGGAGACCCAAAGAAAATTGAGGTAATGATGAAGTGAAAAATTCCAAGGCATATGTATAAGAGGTTTATAGTTCTCTGGAACTAGTTGTATATTGGATACCATTGGAGATTGTTAAGGAGTTTTTATTAATCTTAGCCCTTTGACAAAAATATCTGAAAAAAAATGTGCAAATCGTATGAGTGATTAATGTAAAGAGACTGTTGAGGAATTATAACACCGATGATAACTATATCATGTGGATTTGGAGATTTTGAAGTATACAATGATATCTCATACCAGAGATTCAAATGCAATTTAAGGCAGCATAATAAAGTGACTTCTTATCCATTGAGACAATTAAAGTCTCATGAGTTGATTATTTGATATGTAAATTAAAACTTGTTGCAATAGTAATTGGTTTGAGAGTTTGGAGACATTACATGTACAGAGACATTTCAGATTTTATACGGATCGTCAAAGTTTGAGGCATTTATTGAGTTTGAAAGAATTGAATATAAGACAGAAACAATGGATAGAATTATTGAAAGATTATGATGATACAAATTAGTATTATCCGATAAAGATAGTGTTGTATCCGATGCTTGAACACAAAATTCAATAATGGAATGGCACAAATTCAGATATTGAGGTTACCAAACCTAATGCAATAGAGAGAATAGAATGTCGAGTTGAATATTGAGGCAAAATGAAGTAGTATTGGCTCCATTGAAATTTAAGATCAGTTTTACATGAAAAGATTGACAAAGCCCGATGTGAGGATCCAAAATTGTAAATCTTATTGAGGAATTGAAAAGCAATATGAATTTCGAGTTTGAATTGGAAAATGATATTTGTGATTGAAATAAGAGGTATGTGTACCCGATAATGATGATTGAGCAAAGAGATTATTAGAGAAAGCACTAAGAAAAACCTAAGCTATGTATCCTAGTAGGAATAAGACGAACTAGTACTTAACTGATAAGGATGTAGAAGCAAGTTACTACATATATGAGTTGCCAACAGTCTTAACTCTTAGAGATATGCTTAAAGCTTATATTTTGGAGTTCATAGAAACATGAGGTCAATGTATAATTTTAATTGACTTTCGACATAACAATCATTATCACAGTGATATCATTATAATACCATATGTGACGTTATACGACAAAAAGAGTCGTCCGCCTTTATATTTGGATGAATAAGGCTTAAAATAGTTTAAGGCCATAATTGATTGGAGATGTGTTAGAAATTAAGTGATTCAAGAAAGATGAACGAGTTAGGTGGATCAACACCAGACATATGGAATATAATGAGATAGACCTAAGAGTTATGTGTATTAATACTGAAGATATGTGATTTATCGAACAAAAAAAAGAATTGTTCTGAGAGTAGCACCTTGGTAAGGTGTGCTCAGGTTAGGAAAAAGAATAAACTAAGCTCGAATTATATTGGTCTATGTGATGTTATACAGAGCATAGGACCATTAACATATGAGTTTGTATTAACAACAAAGATGTTTTAGATTTATAATATGTTATAAGTGAGTATGCTAAGAAATATTAGTATAATTTGATATTGGTGTTATCGATTCAGGAAGTGAAAAAAAATGAGGAAACAATAAAGATAGTATGGTATCGGAATAAGTAATTGAAGGATTGATTGATTCCATTGACTATAGTTAACTGAAAGAAACTACTTGAGTGATGAAGTTAAATGGAAAACGAACGAGCATATGAGAAAACATACCCCTACCTCTTGATCAATCAGATAAGAATTTCGAGGACGAAATTTATTAAGGGGAGAAATGTAACATCTTCTTTCCATACTAAAGGTTAGAACCCTAAAATATGGTACATGTGAGATTAATGAGAGATTAAGAAAAATGCATCTCATGCTCATGCATAATGTTAGCATACACGCATGTGACTTTGAATTTTTGCACATTAAAATAATTATACACGCATTCATTGACATATTCCAGGTATGATTGATCTATAAATGTGATTATTATGCGAATCATGGATTTTGTGTTCTGAAAATTTATTTGGTGTATTAAATTAGTGATTTAGAATTTTTGGTGAAATTTAGAAAAAAAAATTTAAAATTTTGGGTAATTTTTTTAGATTAGGAAAAAAATATCAAGTGACAATACAATTAATGGATAGTAGCAGAAATAAATGTCAAATGGCAGTAGAAATTTTTATGAATAACATATGTCATTCAAATTTAGTGACAATTGGAGTGAAATGGACTAAGTAATTAAGTGATAATAGGTAGCTTAATTAGAAGACTTGTGGATTGATTCTTTACATGACAAGTGGCAAAAAGTTACCACACCACTTGCTAACCCACGGTTTTATTAAGTGAAAGATCACTTGCTAATTTTGTTAGCTTCTTTCCACCTTTGTTCCTCATCTACTTCATTCTTTTCTCTCCATCCACGATACTCACTTCTCACCCCATTCACGTTGAACTTAGCTATCTCTTTTCACTTGCTACTCTCTTGTGGTCTTCTTCATCTTATCTATAAAACCTGACCTAACCCACCCTAAAAAAAAAGTTGATGATCGTGAGCATGAAGGAAAGCTAAAGTTTCTTGGAAATTTTTGAAGAGCTTGAAGTTAATCAAGTAAGTAACCTATTACTCTTCAGGCTTTGATGAATGAAGCATGTTTGATGATACTTAGAAGTGAAATGAAAGTAGAAATGAAGTTGAATATGTGTAGGAAGTTGATGATGAATGTGTATATGTGTGTATGTTATGTTATTAGTATTCATGATCAATCATGGACTACAATTTGTTTATGGATGATATTGAGTTGAAATGGAGTTGAGAATGAAGAGTAAATGAAGTATAAAGGGTAATCTTTGTACAAGATGTGTTAGGTGCAAGAGGTTGGATGTTGTAAAATCTAGAAGATATAGCAGTAACTTGTTCACTGATTGTGCTTCTGTAAAAGTTGGCCGCGGCCAACTCCTTGGTTCGCCGTGGCCAACTTGCAGGATTTCATGAGGAATTTTCCTCTCGGGACAAGTTTGCCGCGGCCAACTTTCTTGCACAACTTAAACATGATTTGGTATTTTGATGATATCTTGATCTGTAGTTATCCAATTAAGATGATTTTTAATTTGGAGTAAACTAGAGACACAGGGGTACAATGTTTCTAAAGAAATATAATTTAATTCTATCTCTAAAGATTTCAAAATCTGGCTTGAAATTGAGTTTTGACTGAGGTTGTAGCATTAACTGAGACAGAAATCATGTCTAGTTTATATTGAATAAATTGTATTGATAGATGCCGAATTAGACAAAGGTTTCTTAATAAAAGTTGTATTTTATTCTCTTATCTTTCAACTGATATAAAGTTCATAATTTTTTAATATGGGAATTGAGAGATATGAGTTGTACAATGTGACGGCATGATCACGTACAAGCCAAAGTTTCAAATGTGCTCAGTTTGTAGTATTTTGAGCATAACTTTTGAAATACTAAACTAAATTGAATGATATTGGTGTCATTAGAAACTTAAGACAATGGGAAACTTTTTTATAGAAGAAAGTGTTGCCAAATTACTTCATTTTCTTTGTCAAAATGAACAAGAAAAATAGACCCAAAGGTTTGGAATTTTGGAGAATTTCTAAGAAAGAATGAGAGTTTGGATATTGTGTGATTATATAATATTAGAATAACATTAGTGAATGAATTGTTGGTATTAAAGCACCAAAGACATGAGTATAATGGAAATGAAAGATGTTTCTATGATTGTAATTGAGATTCAAAGGAGATGAGTAATGAGTATTTAGTAATAGTGAATGAGGATCAAATATTATGAAAGCAAATAATGCTAAAAATGAGAATGTGGATATAATGTGAAATTTGATAATATACCCAAGATTTTCATTGAGCATGCATTGTAAATAGTTCATATACACATTTGTGCATAAATGAATACTTATAATTGTGCAAATTTGTAATGCGTGTACAATGTGTGTATTGCATAATGTTGATGTGTAGGACAAACGTCGGCATCCAGACGTTTCCGGATCATGAAAGCTAATGCTAATCTGGAGCATTCTGTGAGTCGACCTAGATGGTCTCATTTCATTGTTTTTTCTGATTTTTAATTTCTACATTAAATGACTACGGTTATGATTATTATGCAATGTGAATTTGATGAAACATGTGATATCTAATTTGATTGTTAAATGTCGAACCTAATTTCGAAGAAACATGTGAATATGCATGTGATTGAAAAAGTGTTTCTCAACATTTTTGTTGAATGTCAGACCACGGTCCGATGATGAATATGAAAGTGATTGTAAATCCAAAATCATATGATTAATTGAATATGTGAGAATGTGATGCATTCCATTTCATGATTCATGAAAGATAAAGGCAGTTGTGACCAGAGTCGCCACCAAAAAAAAGAACTTAAAGCTCAAAAAGTGAAAAAAGCCTCGGACTCAGTTATGAATGTACCCAGTATCCACTAAGGGATATGGGATATTATCTTATATAGCTCGATATCCACTAAAAGATATGAGCTAGTAATTAGGCACTCGGTCATAACAAAGTAATAAATGAAAGTGAGTCTCATGCACATTGCACTATAAGTGATATGTGTATTTTAAATGATTGAAATGATTAATTTGACTGCTCTAAATGTGATCCTATATGTTAAATGAAGTGATGTAAATTATGTGAACTGTATGTGTTATGTGATTGAGTGAGCCATCGAGGATGGTCACTCATTAAGTTCGCAAAACTCACCCAAAATTTGCAATATTTTTTAGGCTCAGAAGAGTTACCCCATTAGGCTAACGGGAGTGTAGCCACTGCATTCAAGTAAGAGATTGAGGTCAGGATCAGTTTGCGTCTATATTTGTATTTTCTTATTTTTGTATCGAATTGAGTCTTTCACAATCATTGTAACATGTATATTTGAATATTTCCGCTTTGTAATAACTTTCCATAGTGGAAAGGTTTGTAAATGAGATTGATCTTGAGTGTAACAATAATAAATGTGATTTTGACGTTATTAAAGAAAAGAATGGGCTCAATTTGATTATTGATTTCTGCATTGGTGTGTTGAAAAAAAAAACAATTTGTAATGAGATCGATTATTGACTATTCTAGCATGCCGCCCTTACGGGGTGCGCACTCGAATATCACTCAGGATGTCGGGTACGTGTCTTGTTAGAGTGGGGTGATACAGAATACTTATCCAAATAGGTGCCTAAATGATGAAGAGGGAGATGTTTGTTTGTCTGAATTTTCATTTTTGGCTAATGTATCTAAGACATGTGGAAAGGTATCCTAATGAGCTTTATTGGTAAGATTATTTTTATTTTTATTATTTACTTATAATTAATTAAAATTTACAAATGTGATTTCGTGTTGATCAACTTATATATAGTTTGTGTTTAAAAGCTAACTTAATTGATGAACTTTATATTTTGATAATATTCTCTTTTATCAATAATATTCCATACAAAAAGTATCAAGGTTCGTTTTATCTCTAAATAGGTAAGATTAACTTTCATCTATCATAAATTGCATAAAAGATTGTTGGCTCCCAAACTATTTTGTTAATTAAGCATGATAGTTAATTTGAATTTTTGCCTTAGCTTAAATTATAAGGATTTAATTATTTATGTTAAAGAGGATTTTATTTCATTAGGAAGTGAAATTTA
>JANQBM010246957.1:0-21807 GCA_025594535.1 Erythroxylum domingense | reverse complement strand
GGTCCTCATTCTTTTCTTCATCCTTTTTCTTATTCTTTTGTTCTTTTAAAAGGTGGATTTTAGCTTGTCTATCAGTTAGTTCTTCTAGCTCTTTCCTACTCCTAAGCGTCATAGACTTAAATTGTTGTCTTGTTGTCTTGTATTTGCTTCCATATTGCTCGGAAGGCTCCCTGCACTTCTTATAGATAATGCATTGGGTATCTGGCCTAATTGAACCTCTAAGCTGTGACTAGAAGAAGCATAATTTTTTGCTACTTAATCGAATCACCCTTTAGTCCACTTTTGGGCCTTTTCCATGTTCTTGCTTATCCACGATCTTTTCCAACTTAGAATCCCATAAATGGACTCATTTTGATGAAATACTAGTAGGTCTTGATTTTCCATTTGAGTCCTTACATTATTTGACCAAAACAAATATGGGTGGTTTTGTCACCCCGAATTATATGTGTCTAAATAAAAATGATTACTTTCCCAACCAAATTGTGCTTTATTGAATTTCAATTACTCCATATTGTTGTTTTCCACTATAAAGCAATCAAATGTGATAACCAAATTGTGCTTCATTAAAGTTCAATTGCTCCATATTATTTTTTGCTATTATAAAGGAATCAGCTGTGATATGAATCTGTCATCCATATAGTTCGTATCCTTACTGAATTGCTTTGAATGGAGAGAATGAGGTGGTTGTTAAACTGTTCAATTCCTTGGTAAGGTTGTTGATT
Source organism: Erythroxylum domingense (assembly GCA_025594535.1). Lineage (NCBI taxonomy): Eukaryota > Viridiplantae > Streptophyta > Magnoliopsida > Malpighiales > Erythroxylaceae > Erythroxylum > Erythroxylum domingense. Next base: position 21,085 of record JANQBM010246957.1, on the reverse strand, counting down.
TTAGCCTACAATGTGTCATTAAATTGACCACAATCATTCCTTCTAGATCTAGGAAGGTTGATTGCTATCTACTTCATTTAGATGTCTAAAGACAACTATTGTTTGCCATCTCTTCAGTCAAATTATGTGTCACTTATGTTGGCGATTGTAAAATTCCTGGATGATAGTAGTTGAACCTTGGGCTTGTAAATTCTGTAAGGCTCCTTTGCTCTCTATGATATATTTCCTCCATCATTGATCTTTCTATCTCTTCTTAGCATTTAACTAATCAGATTCTTCATTGTCACCTTTTGATGTGTAAATTGATGTGTTTTCTACATTGTACTAAAACAAACTTTCTTTTTTTATTTTTGATTTCTTATGATTAGGTACAAAAATCACAAGAAAGGGAAACAATTCCTTAAAACAAAGGAATTCAAAAAGTCCTAAACTAATTTACCGATAATGACGTCAAAAACTTGTTGAATAAGTTTTACTTAATATAAAACTCTCAATATTTACAGGTATATGGATCATAAACTTATAGTAATTAAGGTATTGATCCTATAAATAATTGGCTAAAACTAAGTGAACCTAACTTTGTCTAAGGTTTTAAAATTTGATTTGAATGAAAAGAAATAATTAGAAATTAATGTAATCAAGAAAAATTAAGCACTTAACCACTTAACAAATAAGCTGCCACAAAAAAACAAAGATGATTAAGTATAAAAGTATATGATTCATTCTATCGTCATTTTACTCTCTTAATGATAAGTGTAAATTGGATCGTATTTTAGGGCATAGTTTGATATATGTTTAGTCGTTAATTCAATCATTTAGTATGTGTTTAGGTTAGAATTGTGTTAGTTTGTTAATTATTTATGTTTTAAGTGTTTTATGGGTTAGTAAAAGTCTTTAAGCTTAAATATTATGGTTTTGAGGTACCTTGATGTAGTTGCTAGTGTTTCAGGGTCAACATCTAAAAACAAAGGAGTTTCGGAGACATTCGGGCCAAAACAACATCTCATGATCATAGCATGTTAGGCCACGATCATAGGCATGTCAGGCCACAATCATGACAAAAGTTCCAGATTTGGCCCACGTTTGTGGTCTATATGCCACGATCGTGACAGAAGCCCAAGGAATGGCCCACGATCATGGCCTGCATGCGACGATCATGACAAAAGGCTCAGCTGTGAGCCACGATTGTGGCCTGTGATGGGCAGACATGCAGACACTTATGAATGTCAAGTTTTGAGGGATTTTTTGGATCTTTCGGAATTTGAAAAAATCCTAGGGTTACCCAAAACATAAGAGGATATAAAAAGGACAAAAGGAGGTAAAGAAAAGAGCTTTTTTGCATCAGCCACCTTGAGAAACACTAGGGAGAGATCATTGAGAGATAGAGGAGGAGAAGAAGGAAGAGAGAAGAGGAGAAGAAGTTGTTTCAAAGTACTTCCCGAATTAGGAGGTTTCCTGATGTCGCTACCTCCCTCCATCCATTTAGATTGTATTTCCTATTCTTTTCTGTTTTATTATTATATAGAATTGGAATGAACAGTTGATAATAGGATCTAGAATGTTAAGGATGATATAAAATCACCTTTAGAATTTTATTCTTGAATTAATGAGAATCTGATTATTTATGTGTTTTTGGATAATCTTGTGGTTTGATTATTCTTTTGTACAATTCGACAATAAACTAAGAGGGTGACTTGAATGAAAAACGATTAAACACGAAAAATAAGAGTTAAGTGATTTAATAGAAACCATAATTAAATCAAATGGATAATTTGTGAGGAGAGAGATCTTGTATAGATTTTCGATAGTTTATTAGAAAAATTCAGAACTGATTACAATTTTGGATAGGTTGTGAATTGAGATATTACAACCACCATAATCTGATTAAGGTTTATGATTGAGGGTTAATGGTTATAACTCGAGAGAGAGTAATCAACCCTAGGATATTCTAGAACCAACAGTCTAATAATTCATAATCAGTTAGGTTAGCATTAAGGATAGGTAAAATTTCCTTTCTCTCAATTTGTAAATTCGGTTGATTTTTAGGCGTGTTGCAAATTGTTTAATAATTAGTATTTTTATGTTTGATTCTTAATTTGATTGATTGAATTAAATTATCTTATTAGTTTTGTTGTATCTTGAATTTTTGTTTTCTGTTTCTAGCCTTAGAATTTAGGATTAGATTAATTCCCTCCTCGTGGGAATGACACCTTTGGTATTGTGCTAACTAACTATACATTTGCTGGTTATCGAGGGTTAATAATTAAAACTTACACACAACCAAACCCCAATCATGTTTTTACAGCTGTTGTTAGGGAGGCAATTAGTTTAGTTCTTTCGTTTAAGGTGTTTTAGTTAGTTTTTTAGTTTTCGTTCTTTTTTTCTATTTCTAAATTCGTGCTCTTACATGAATATAAGAGTTACGAGAAATTCTAGTTGTGTAGCTAAAATATTAGAGCTAGATATCACTCAACTAGAATGATCAATTAGGAAAGCTCGTCGTGAAAAAGAAAAAGAAATCACAAAATGGCCGAGGAATTTCAACAAGATCTGAATATATACTTGTTGTTGTTGATTACTTGTCTAAATGGTTAGAAGCAATGCCCACCCGAACTAATGATGCTAATGTTGTTGTTAAATTTGTGAAGAAAAATATTTTTAGTAGGTTCGGGATTCCGTGCGCAATCATAAGCGATGGAGGAGGTCATTTTTGCAATAAGCTTTTTGAGAAGCTTATGAAGAAATATTCCATAACTCACAAGGTGGTGACTCCGTACCATCCACAAACTTCTGGATAAGTGGAAACAAGTAACAAACAGATTAAGGGGATTTTGGAGAAGATTGTGTGCCTATCACAGAAGGATTGGTCAATAACATTAAATAATGCACTAGGGGCATATCGCACATCTTACAAAACTGTCTTAGAAATGAGCCCTTATCAGTTTGTTTTCGGGAAGGCCTGCCATTTACCAGCCATGGTCGAACATAAGATGCTATGGGTAATTAAGATGGTGAACCTAAATCTAGATGATGAAGGACAGGAGCGTTTGCTTCTAATTTCATAATTGGATGAACTTCAGAGTGAGGCTTATGAGAATTCCAAAATTTACAAGTAAATAACAAAACGCCTTCATAATAAGAGTCTTGCAGGTAAGTTCTGTTATATAATTCTCAGTTGCATTTGTTTCCAGGTAATTTGAAATCAAGGTGGAATGGGCCACTTGAAGTAATCAAGGTCTTTCCTTATGGAGCAATGGAATTAGAAAATCTGCGAACAAAAGAAACAATTAAGGTGAATGGCTATCTGGTGAAACAATATTTGGAAGGAGCAATTGAAAAACAAAACTATAGAATCCATCAGTTTAAGCGATCCACTTCAAGAATGACTATTTTAGTTGTCCAGCTAAAAGACATTAAAGAAGCGCTAAATGGGAGGCAACCTATATCATTTTGTTTTGTCTTTCAATTTAGTTGTTTTTTATTTCTTTTAGTGAAACTCGACTTAATTTATTTGCTTTGTGTGCATAGGCATTCTTTTCAATGTCTTCTAATTGTCTTCCTTGCATTTATCTCCATTCCTTAATTTCGGACGTCGTCATGCTTCACACCGCATCGACGCAACTACCACCACACTTTCGTATCATATTCCTTTCCTTATTCTTTTTATTGTTCATACTCTATGTAGTTTAATTTCTTTTATTCTTTAATGTTTGTCCTCATTCATGTTAAGTTTTTCTTTTTTCCTAGACCCCTTTTTTCCTTTTTTATGTCACATTAGGAATAATGTGATGTTTAAGTATTGGGGGGGGGGGGGGAGGAATATTAATTGTGTATTGTGTTTCTGTTTTCCCATTTATTATTTAAAGATGCGTGATCATTAAATGATCTGAATTGGGATTAGAAATGCATAATATGCGTGAATGAGTATACTTGCATGCTTAAATTGATTAACATGGATTTCAGTTAAAAGGACATTAGCTTGTTGTGAGAGAAGAATAACATTTTTCATTTGGTAAGAATTTTAGCCTTTTTTAATTATTAAACACCAATTTTGAGTACTCTTTGTTGAGAATATTCTTTCATGATTAAGGAACTCTAAAACTTGCTTACAAATACTAGTTGAGATCATATAACCTTATGCACATGTTGAAATGATGAAGGTAATTAGGATTTACCCTGTTAGCTTAAAAAGCCACCATAATGTCACCCTTAGTGACCCTCTTGACCTTAAATGAATCTGCTTCTTTCTTTAAACCCAAAATGTGACCTTGATTGTTTATTCGCTTCATTACACCTACCATAAGGGCAAGTTGAGCATTTGAAACAGTATAATCAGGTTTAGGCAATAAGTGTGGGGGAATCATACCTTATAGTTGGCTTTTGAGTTAGGGACGGGTATGGTTTTAGTAATTTTCTCTCCTCTATATTTTCTTTCCTTAATTTCCTTGTTTTAAATGAATAAATAAATAATTAAAAAAGAGAAAGAAAAACTGAATGGAAAAGAAAAATTAATTGAAAAGAAACAAAGGAAAGAGAAGATGACCAGAAAATGAAAGGAAAGAAGAGGCATAAAAATGGGGAGTGCTAACTTTATTATGTGAGAGGAAAGAATTGAGTGTTTTATATGTCATTTTTCTTAATTACTTTGAATGCTCAATTAGCTCTGTAGTTTTAAACTACAATTTTCCTTTCTCTTACCTTTATCCCGGCCTTATTACAACCAAAATAAAGACCTTCATATTGATGTTTGTGTTTGATATGAGTGGTGGAGATTGGATTAGTAAGCATGCCTATGGTGGATACCTTACATAAAATAAACGACGAGCGAATATTTACTACTTGTGAATGCTTGAGAAGATGGAGAGTGGAGTGAGTGTCTATCACACTTGATGGTTCTCTGAATTGAAGTGCTTATTGATTTTAGCTAAATATGCAAAGAATTGTTTGTTTATGGAGTATTATAAGCTTTAAGTTCTTAGTTGCATTTGTTGGAATGATAATTGATATCTTTGGCTACTATTTGGGAAAATTATTATTTCCATTATTTGTTCTTTTATAGTATAGTGCTCTTTATTATGCTTGAGGACAATCATAGTTTAAGTGTGGGGGAATTGTTGTGTCTAGTTTCTATTGCTTTTAATTTCCTTCATATCTTAATTTTGGTTACAAATCTTTGTGTTTTGATCCAAATGTGAGATAAATTGAGTGTAAATGGTGTTAATATTGCATGAATGCTAATTTGGTTATTTTGTGAATTTTGCATTAAAACACCAAAGTCACGTAATTTTTGTATGAAAATTAAAAAAAAAGAAAGAAAGAAGAAAGAAAAAAGTGGTGATATGGTGATAAATCACCACCTTAAAGTGCACACATTAAATGTTATGCATGGTGGTGACTTAGTAAGTCACCACCATGCAAGGTAGTGATTTTATGTCACCACCGTGCATGGTTAATACATGGGGTTGACAAGGGAGTCACACCCATGACTACCCATGCACGGGTGTGACAAGCGAGGTCATACCTGTGACTCCACATGCACGCCGGTGAGAAGTTTTAAGATTAATTCTGGCTTTAATACGTGGCAGCTCACGACATTAAGGACGTAACCCTAAACCTAGGAACAATCTATAAAGGGAAAGGGGGAGACGACTGAGGAAGGAATCATCTTTCATTCACTATTTCATTCATTCACTCATACAAAGAAACAGACATAGGAGGAGCAGAGATAGAGAAAAAGAAGAAAAACAAAGACTAGAAATAGAGATAGTCTGAGAAGGAGAAGAAGAGAGTAACAACAAATAAGTGAGAGCTGGGAAGAGAGGTTGAAAGCGAGAGCTGAAGTTGATCTTGAGCAAACATTTGGTTGGAGGGGAGCAACTGAAGTAGAAGGCGAGAGCCAAAGTTGAAAGTTGAGAGTGTAGAAGACCTCCAATATCTCATTATCCAACCCTCTGTTTGCTTACCTCATTCCCCCATCTGTTGATTGTTTCTTTGAGTTTACTTTTATATTGGTATTAACTAATTCATACTCTTCTTAGCTTAACGACTATTGCTTGTTATCTTATCATAGTTCATATAAGTAGTTACTGGGTTGTTATTTTCAACTTCTGTCGACAGTAATATGGGATTGAAGTAATTGAGTATTATGAACCGTGTGTATGATATCATGGGCTGATCTCTTTTCTTAAGCATTAATGTAGCTATTTAGTCAAATATGCATGATTGGGTTACGAATATGCTATCTTATTTATTGTTGTGGTTTTTGAACTGAATGAATTTAATAGAATGGCCAAACTTTGCATCATTTTAGTGTTAAATAAAGATTCGAGAGATTAAGTTTAATACGAATTATGCAATTATGGATACTTAGGTTAAGAACTAGAAATATATCAACTTAAGTGGTAATTGGTAGTCAGGTTTTCATTATTAATTTGGATAGTAACTTGTTGAATACGAAAGTTAGAGTAGTTCATTATTCAAATCAATTTAGAACCTAACCATTAATTTTAGTAAGACAATATTCCAATCATTTTCCCTTAATTATGTATAGGAGATTAAATTAGTTAAATTAATTCTCGAGAGTTTTTCCACTTTGATTAATCTATTTGTCTTTGCTCCCAATTGATTCTGTCTAATTTTCAATTTAATTTCATAATTTTCCTTAAAAGATTTCACTCGATAATCGGGATAGAATGTTTAGGAATGCATTGTTTTATTTTTAATTTTAATTCATACTTAATTTATGTTGATCAATTTCACCTTCGTAGGAGACGACCCTGGGTTATTAGCTACAACTATCTCGTATACTTACGAGTAGGATAGCCTAGGTCTTTTTAGAAAATTTTGGGCATAATATAGAACTATCTTTCTTTCTTAGATTACAAATCAGGCAAACAAAAATTTTGATCTTCATTAGACAAGACAAATACATAAAAGAACTCATCAAGAATTATCATTTTAAAAATGCCAATCCTATGGGTAGTCCTATATACATTGGAACAAAACTTGATAAGGATGAAGAAGGCAAGGCTACGGATGAGACAAAGTACACAGGAATGATCAAGTCACTACTATATCTTACAAGCTCAAGACTAGATATTATGCTTAGTATGTGCCTTTATGTATGTTTTGAATCAGATCCAAAAGAAAACCACCTTTCAGTAGTCAAAGGGATCTTTCAATATCTTCATGGAACTATAAACTTTAGACTATAATATCCAAAAACTTATTTTTTTAAACATAGTTGGCTATTATGGTGTAGACTATGTAGGTGATAAAGTTGATCGAAAAAGTACAAGTGGTCATTTTCAATTTCTTAGAGGATGTCTTGTTTCTTGGACTTGCAAGAAACAAAATTGCATAGCACTTATGATGACTAAAGCAAAATATATAATAGCTGCCAGTTTTTGTGCTCAAGTTTTATGGATGAAGCATCAACTCTAGGATTTGTCTTTGAACTTTGCTCATATTCTTATATTATGTGATAATAATAGTGCTAGAAATCTTTCAAAAAATCTTATGCATCATTCTAGGACTAAGCATATAGAAATCAAGCATCATTTTCTTAGAGACCATATTTTAGAAGGAACCATTGATCTATTGCATGTTAATATTGAAAATCAAGTAGCTGATATTTGCACTAAGCCACTCTCTGAAGATAGATTTTGCATGTTAAGAAATGAACTGGAAATGTACAAACTATCTGATATTATTCTATATAATTCTTTTATGCTATTTCTTTTTGGCAGGCTCTTTCCAGTCTGATCCTTTAGTAGGCTACTTCTAGTTTAGAAGGCTCCTCTCAGTTTCTAGACCTCCACTTAGTTTAGTTGGCTCCTTCTAGTTTAAAAGGCCCCTTTTATATTTTAGAAGGATCCGCTCTGTCAGTCAGAATAAGGTACACTTATCCTAAAAAGGAAGTCATTCATAGCATCATTTTAACTTCTAAAAATGTGCATGTTATTCTGACCGGCCTCCATACATGTCTGATAGAAGATACAAAGTCAATCATACTTCCTTTTTTTACGTGTACGACTGCCCATCCTCACACGAAATCAACGCTAAAAAATTGCTTAATATATCTGAAACAGACTTCTTTCGTCTACTCATCGCTGTTTTTTCTCAAAAGCATCATTCTTTTCCTCTCTTCAATATAAATTTACGCCTTCTCTTTGTTCTTTCCCCCCAAAAATCTTAAAGCTCAATGGCAACGAATTTAAAAGGATAGAAGAAAACCATGGATTCAACTTCCAGTCATGAACAAACTCTCATTTTTAATCCTCGTCTCTGTCTCCAATAGTAGGTTCTTTGAACACTCCTATTGAACCTATATTTATTTCCTTTAAGCCTTAAACTTTAGAAACGCCCTTTCAAGAAACTTTAGAGGAGAGAAAAAGACAGATTTTGGCTATGCTATCCCTAGAATCAGACTCAGACCCATCCTCTTAAAAACAATGAAACTTAAGTCGAACAACAATTTGTCTCTGAATTTAGTGGAGAAGAAAAAGAAGAAAAAGAAAAAGAGGAAGAAGAGGGAAAAAAAAGGAGGAAGAAAAAGAAGAAGAAGAAGAAGAAGAAGAAGAAGAAGAAGAAGAAGAAGAAGAAGAAGAAGAAGAGGAAGAAGAGAAATAAGTAGAAGAATCCTCTAGTGAAGGGGAGCAAACAATAAAAGTAACATTTCATATACCCATCCTTACTCTAACCACTCCTACTCCTTTTACAATCTCTTCCAAAAACTTACGCTCCTGCTTCCACTACTCCTAAACTTGGTCTTGAGGATAAGAAAGTGCTTGAAGTTCACTAGGTTGTAAACAAAGATGGATCAGATGAAGAACCTACTCAGTTAATAAGTAGACCACGAACTAGAACAGTGTGGCAACACAAGCTATACAAAAAGAAACTCTTGAGGCCTAAAAGAAAGAAAAAGAAGATACTCGAAAAAGAAAAAGAGAAGAAATAAGAAAAGGCAAAGCACTTATGCTCAAAGAAAAGATTGAGGACCCAATTTTTAAGGATGAGCCATTGTTTTAAGAAACCATGTTTGAAGAAATCCCTAAGTACAAAAGGACAAAATCAAAGAAACTCACCGTACTCTAGAAGGGAAAGTCTTCAGCTCTAGTGAACTTGTTTCAGTTGATGGAAGCTGAAGAAAGGTACAAAATGCACTACAAGAATAGAAAGGTGGTAGTCGAACGCATCTTGCCTCCCAACGTTTTGATGAATTCGTTACTCCAATCTCTTCCTTTTTAATTGTTATTAGATGGGAAAATTTTGTAAACTTGAATGAAATAGTGTGTGATGACTTGGGTAGATGTTTTTACACACACATGAGAAAAGAGGAAATGGATAGATAGCTGGCAATAATTTCTTGGGTCTGTGAGTATGAGATCTTTATTACGAAAGAACTTTTGGCAAATCTTATGAATGTGTTTCCTGCAAGTATGACTAATCTTCCCTGTCATAAGTGGGATATTACTAAAATTAATCTAGGATTTCAATTGATGGAAGCTGAAGAAAGGTATAAAATGCACTACAAGAATAGAAAGGTGGTAGTCGAACGCATCTTGCCTCCCAACCTTTTGATGAATTCGGTACTCCAATCTCTTCCTTTTTAATTGTTATTAGATGGATTTTGTAAACTTGAATGAAATAGTGTGTGATGACTTGGGTAGATGTTTTTACACATACATGAGAAAAGAGGAAATTGATAAATAGTTGACAATAATTTCTTGGGTCTGTGAGTATGAGATCTTTATTACGAAAGAACTTTTTCCAAACCTTATGAATGTGTTTCCTACAAGAATGACTGATCTTTCCTGTCATAAGTGGGATATTACTAAACTTAATCTAGGAGAGGTTGTGGAATTTATATGTCTGCACAGTAAGAATTCTCATGAAAGGACACCCTAATGTTAAACACTTAGACCTACTGCCAAGATGCATCGCATCCATATCGGCTACTTCAAGTTTTCCAAGAAGTCACTCAATAAAAAGATGCAGTCTTCTAGATATGTATGTGATCTATAATCTTCTAAAGGGCAACAAAATACACCTCCTAACAATGATTTTGAAGTTTATGGTGGACAAGGGAAGTCACAAGAATACAATTGGTGGTCAGCCATATGGAATGCTGTTAACTACAATTTTTGCCTACTATAGAGTGTTGTTTGATAATCTAGATTAGTATGTTCCAGGTAAGTTCCGTTCTTCCATTCCCTACCAATTCAGTTTCATATTGAAAGACAATGTGTGGGTTGAAAAGAAAACTAAAAGACCAGCAGACCATTCGGGACTTGCCCTATAAAAATCAACCCCTGTTGCACTCCAGAGCACCAATGACCTGATCCTTCAAAATTTCAAGGAAGTTTTTTCTAACCAAGATCAAATGTGTAGCCAAATAGACAGTATGCAAAATTAGATTCTTAATATGCAGCTCTCGTTTAGAAAATTTTTCTGAATCCTCTTAAGGTTTTTGTTTATTAATGACTTTTGAAATTGTTTGATGCCTTAGTCACTCTTTCCCTATATTCTTTTTAATAATGACAAAGGGTCAGAATAGTTAATGATATGTTTTTCATCTTACTTTACATTTGTGATATATTTTCAATATTTCTTTGATGATATATTTGTTAGTGAAGATATATTCTGCTAACTGCTGCTGAAATGTTGTTGAACTTTTGAAGTTTAAATCTATGATATATAAATGATAGATTCCTTCCTTTAGAGGTTAGGCTCCTTACATTTATAATTGTGAGTAAGAACATATAAAGTTTACAGGTACCTTTCAAAATCCTCTATCATTATTTAAAATTTGAAAATATATTTATTATTATTTACTAATTCGAATAATTAGCTCTGGAAGCCTTAACAGAACGTTCTTCTAAATGTCTAACTTAAGTAAGAGCCATTGTATTTATGAAATAAACGAGACTTGCAAAATACTTTAGCAACATCAATTTTCTTTAAAGTTATATCAAACTCTTTGTGCCTTAGACAAGTGAAATCACTCTATTGAGAGAGACTGTTAAATCATATATATATTTTTTGTTGAGAGTTTGTAGAGGTTTGTTAAACACTATGAGTGTGGAAGGTTAAAGAACTTTGAAAAATATGTACTTGTGAACTTGGAGAGACTCGTGAAAATTATAACTTAGATTTTATATTGAAATACTCAAGTTGAATACTTGGAGACTAGACTTAGGCTTTGTTATAAACTGAACCAGTATAAATCGACTGTTTCACTCTCTCTTTTAACTTTAAAATTTTTGCATTTTAATGTTTGTGTTTTCCAACTTACAAGAGGCTCCTTCGGTTTTACAATAGGCTTCTTCTGTTTTATATCGCAAGAGGTTTCTTTGTTTTCTGAAACAGTTAAGAGGCTCCTATCGATTAATAGGTTCCTTTCTTTTTGAGCACTAGCATGCTCCTATCAATTAATAGGCTCCTTTCCTTTTGAGTGCTAGTAGGCTCTTTTCAATTAACAGGATCCTTTTATTTTCAACGTTAACAAGATCTTTTCAAAAGTTGATAGTATCCTTCTATTTATAGATATTTTAAGGATATATCGTTTTAAAAGTACCTTGCAAATTTTTTTACACACAATTCATCCCTCCCCTCTTATGTGTGTTTACTTTATTAAGATGCAGCTATAACTTTTGATGTTAGAGATGGTGCATATGTTATTAGACAAGTTGTGATGAACGCTTAACCTAATCTTTGTCTTTTAACCATTCGCAAAATGGAAACATTATATTCACAATTTCAAAAACCATTTATACTATAAGCATAACATATTGGTAGTTGATTGTATTACCCCAAATGGAGCAAATGTTGTAGCGAACCATGATCAAGGAACAAGAAAATCCAAATACTATTAGCAGATTAGCTGGGCTGTATTCATGGTGTTGCAACATTTAAAATTATGCTTAAAATTGTTAAATTTATTATTTGACCAAATTAATTTGATTTTCAAATGTTCCCAAAGAAATTACTAGATCCGAATTAGTTTTGTTCAAGTATGGAAATGTTAAAATTTGTATATGATTTATGATTAATCAATCTTTTATTTTACAACTGAGTCAAAAAGACATATAAGCTAATAATTATATTTATAACTCTATTTTAAGTTTTTTCTTCTTCTCACATTTATAAGATTTGGTATGATTATTATGTAGAGTTATTCGAATATGTTAAAGGTAAAATTTTATCATCAACTAATAAACTTGAATCTCTATTACTATCTCATAATTGCATGTAAATGACCTATAAAAACATGTATTCTAATTCAATTATTTAATGTATCTATTAAACTTGGATTGCTGCATCGGGGGGACTAAAAACAAAAGAAAGATTGTGTTAGGTCCTAGCCAAAGCTCCTGAAACAAAGATAAAAGTGTAATCTTCGAGTGAGAACATATCACAATGTTTGGAAGAATTTTTCTTTTTTCCCCATTCATTGAAAGAGCTTAAATAAGTATATTGTCTAACCACTCTTCCTAGACTTACGGCCACAACTATTGTGCACAAATAGAAACTAAATCAAGGAAGCATAAATAACAAACTAGTAGAAGAATAGGACTACTTGCAGAATAATAGGACTCCAACTAAAAGAAAGACTCTAACACAAATAAACTTATTCTCCAGACATTGCATCTTAAGACTTAGTCCAAATATTTTTGATTTGTCCTAGAAACACGCTGAGATCCTCGTAGTTTATCAGCACACCCCACTTTTAATGGAACTTTATCCCCAAGGTTCAAGTCAGGGAATCGATCTTACAACTCTGCTGCATTCTCCCACGTAGCATCTTTAACGGGAAGGTGTTTCCATTTGACTAAGCTCTCTTCAAAAACATTTCCCCCCTTTTTTAAGCCAACAAGTGTTTATGATTTCTACAGGTTTTATAATAAGGGCACCATCATTAGTGAGAGTGGGAAAAGTAAAACAACTTACACTTGAATCACCAATCTTCGTTTTTAACAAAGAAACATGAAATACTGGATGGATACAAGACCTTGTAGGTAGTTGGAGTTAATATGCTACCTTACCAATGCATTTCTCAATTGGAAATGGCCTTTAAAATTGGTGAGCAAGTTTTTGAGATACTTTTTTGAACACTATTTTTTGGCGATAACGTTGTAGTTTAACGAAAACATGGTCGCCTTTATTGAATTCGATGACCTGTTTATTTGAATATAACATCCCGTTCTCATATTAAAGGTTAAAACTCGAGAATACCGTATATAAGAAATATTATTTAGAGATTAGAAAAATGCATTTCATACTCATGCATAATATTACTATACATAAATGTGAATTTGATCATTGCGTACTTTATAATAATTTGTTCATGCACTCATTTGACATTTTTCGGGTATAAATGATTGTTTTAATGTGATTTTTATATGGATAGTGATTGTTTTACCTTAAAATTTGATCTGGTGAATTAAATTAGTGATTTAGAATTTTTGGTGAAATTTGAGAATTTTCTGGAATTAAGGATATTTTTGGACTAGGAAAAATGCCAAGTGGCGAGACAATTAATGAGAATAGTGGTAGAAATAAGTGTCAGATGGTAGTAGAGATTTTTATAAATGACATTGGGATTTAATGACATATGTAATTGAAAACTGGGAGTCAATTGGAATAGAACTTAGAATCAAATAAACTAGTTATTAAAGGAGGGACAAATGAAACCGTGAGAAAGTGACATGTGGTAAGTGACATGTGTCACTTGCCACACCACTTATATCCCATGATTTTTTGAAATGAAAAGCTAACTCTCATTTGGTCTTTCACTTGTTAAATGCTCTCTCTCTCTTCTTCTTCTTCGTATTTTCTTCTTTCTTCTTCTCCATCATCAACGACACTTTCTTCTCTCACACTCCAATGTTGATCCTTACTATTATTTTTCATCACTAGTTACTTCAAAATCCTTGTCTTCTTCATCTTGCTATTAAAAAAAAGGCCCAACCCATGCTTCCATAAAAGATGATCGTGTGATGCTTTGTAAACTAGGGTTCGTGGTGATTTTTGAAGATCTTGAAGTAAACAAGTAAGTTAAAAGTTTTACTCTTCTTGATTTGATGAACGAAGCATGTATAATGATGGCTAGAGGGTGTATGATCATAAAATGGTAATGTATATATGTAAATCATGAGTGAAGAAATGAGCATATGGAGGTACTGATTTTGTGTTTATGATGATTAATGATTCATAGATTAATTTAGAGTTAGAATAAGTCATATCATGGGGTTGAAAGAAGTGCAGAAAATTGAGTTATAAGTGAATGTTATATGTTTTAGTTTTGGGTTAATGATCAAACATAGATCATGAATTGTTATGTATGATATTGAGTTGAATTGGAAGTAGTAATGAAGAGGAAATAATGAGGACATGAGTTAGAAATGATAGACTAAGCAAAAGAGATGAACTAGGATGAAAATGAAGTTAAAGGTGTGCTGAAATATGATAGATGGAGTGTTTTTTTATTTATATTAAAATAGAGACATATTAATACAATTCATATGAAGGAATCGAATTTGAAAATTGTTCTTAAGAGTTATGAAACTTGTCTTGAAGTTGAGAATGGTGTTCTATTGAGGTATAAGAACATTATGTAGTATTTTGAATATAACTTGCATGATACTGATCTAAAATGCATGAATTTGATATAATTAAAAACTTAATACATAAGAAACATTTGATTAGAAGAACATGTTGCCTAAAAACCTCTTCGTCTAGGTCAAAATGATCATACAAAACTGACCTAAAATTATATTATGAGAAAAACTAGAAAACTGTAGGAATACTGGGAAATTTGTTTCTGTCACATCATAGGTAGTGATTTTTCATGGTAACGTTGTGATTATGCAATGTTTAAACCAATTAATGAAGAGGAATTTAATTATGGTGTTTTTGGACTTAATTAGAACTTAAAAGGAACATAAGTGATGTTAGAAAAGTTGGTTAAATGTGTGATAATTTTTGATTGATCTTGATGTTATACCTTTAAGGAAAAGGATGTTTGAAGGTAATGCATCTAAATGTGAAATGTTTAGAGTGTTAAATGAGTACATAACATAATGAATGAATTATTTTATTGCATTATGAATAAGACATAGTATGTAAGGAGATTGGATTTCATGAATGATGAGATTGAGTTTGAAATGTTGAACCAAATGAGTACAAGATTAGAGAGTTTAATGCAATAAATGGGTAATGTAATTAGAATGGAATGAAATTGTATTAATGCATATGAAATTTGGGAAAATTTGGAGTAGAATTGATGTTGTTATAAGTGTTAAATTCATGTGGACGAAGGAAGAAAAGTGTAGGGAACAATTGTGGCCCTTACAACACGATCAAGGCCTGATAAAATAAGGTTCTATCATGATCATGGTAGGGACACCACAACCGTGGCCTGGCTAGAAAAAGTTTCTGTCACGATCGTGATAGAAAAACTTTTGAGTAAAGTTTGAACCAATCAATGCTAGGGTGCTTCTATTTGAGGTAATTAGACTTGAATGAGATCTTAAGTGAACCTAACGAATGATGAATGAGATGAGTAAAGTAAGTAAATTGAATTAGATATTAAAAAAATGATTGAAAGATGTTCGTAATTGATTATGAGATGTGAATAAAAGAAATATACCCGGGTTTGTCGACATAAGCATGCATTATACCTTACACATACATATATGTGTATAATGAAATGTTTATGGGATTGTGCAATTAATAATGTGTGTTGCATGACATTGATATACAGGATTCAACATTTGCATCCAGATGTTTCTGGATCATGGAAGCAAACACTGATCTAGAGCATACTATGAGTCGACCTAAATGGTCTCACTTTCATGGTTTATTCTATTTTAAATTTCTGTATTGAATTACTACTGAATGTGAATGTGATTGATACAATTTCGGACATAAATAGTCTGAGGAGTTTGATAAATGTGAGAATGTAGGAAGTTCTTATTGTATGTGAATTGGACTGAAATAAGTGATTCTCAACATTATTGTTGAATGTCGGACATTAATCCGATGACTATATGTGAATGTGGATGTGGAAAATTAGGCACTATTGATTGTTTGAAAATATGTGAATGTAGCACATTTCATTACATGAAGGTATGAAAGATAAAGGTTATTGTGACCGGAGTAGCCACCAAAAAAGAGCTTAAGGCTTAGAAATTGAAAAAGAGCTTAAAGCTCAAAATGTAGTAAGAGCCTTTGGCTCACAATGTAAAATGAGTCCTGTATCCCCAACAGATAAGGGACATTTATTAATGAGCTTGGTATCCATAATGGATACTAGACAGTTATAGGCACTCGATCACAACAATAACAATTGAAAGTGAGTCTCATAAGCATTGCATATACATTTGATATGTAAGATTTAAATGATTGAAATAAATATTTTGAATGATTTCTAATGTGAAATATGAATTAAGGGAATATAAAGTGTATGTGATTTAATATGTTGATTAGTGAAATAATGTGAATCACGTGATTACATGAATTGATGTGTTATAAGATTGAGTAAGCCATCGAGAATGGTCCACTCATCTGAGTTCGCAAAACTCACCCCAATTTGAAACATATTTTTCAGGCTCAGAGGAGACACTCAATTAAATCAACTGGAGTCTAACCACTACTTTTAAGTAAGGATAGAGGTCAGGATCAGTTGGCGTCTGCATATATTTTTCTGTTATTTTGTCTTAAAGAATGTATTCCGCAAGTATTGTAACATTGTATATGAATAATTATGATGAGTAATGACTTTATGACTGAAAATGTTTCAAATTTAAAAAGAGCCAAAATGATTATTGAAATTCTGCAATATGTATATTGTTTGTAACAATTGTGTTTGAAAGTGCTATAAATAAAATGGGCCATTAATGATTATTGGTTTTCCAAAAAATGCGTGTGATGTTTGAGAAAAAATGTTTCAGTGAGTTCTGTTTGACTGCTTTAGCGCATTGCTTTCACTGAGTGTGTGTCCAATTGTCCTCATAATGTATGGATATGGATACGTGGTGTGGTGGAAGTGGGGTGCTACATTGAATTAACAATTTGTTTCATCCGATTGGAAGCTTGATGTAAGTTGCGTTTGATTTGATTGAGAAGATCATTGCGTGTGGCCAAGTTTTGGTCGACCTCATTTACTAGATAAGAGCCCAACTGATAATGAGAAATCATAGGGGGAGGGCAACCATACAAAGCTGGAAAAGGTGACATGCCGATTGAAGCATAGTAGGCCGTATTGTACCAAAACTCTACCCAGGGAAAAAGGGAGTACCATTTATGTGGTTCTTCATAAACTAGATAGTGCAAATATTGTTCAACACGGTGATTAATGACTACGATCTGTCCATCAGTTTCAGGATGATAGGTGGAGCTCATCTTTAATTGTGTCCTGGACAATTGAAAGAATTCATGCCAAAAGTTTCTTATGAAAATTGGATCATGGTCATTGATAATTATGCGGGACATGCCATATAATTTTACAACGCCATCAACAAAATTTTCTGCTACCATCTTAGCAAAAAAAGGGTGAATTAAGGCCAAGAAATAAGCTGATTTGCTAAAGTGATTGATCACAAGGATTGTGTTCTTGCGTTACGATGGAGGTAGTCCTTCGATGAAATCCATGTTGGTCATCCCATACTTGACAAGGAATGGGTAGCAGCTATAAGAGACCAGCAGGGGATAATGTGGATGCCTTAGCTCGTTGACAAACATTACAAGAGGAGACATACTCATTCACCATGCGATACATTAATGGCCAATAAAACTATTAAGTGATACGTTTATATATGCGTAAAACTCCGGAGTGGCTACCAAAAGGAGAGTCATAGAACTCATATAGTAATTGATTCGAGATATAAGACTCAAGAGGTACCACCACTTGATTTTTGTAAAAGATCAGCCCATAACGGTTGGTGTGGGGAAGACCATGTTTGGAAGCAGAAAGCTTGCCAATGCGAGCCATGTAAGCATCGTCTACAGTTGTGATTTTGATTTCCTCCAACATTTGAGCCTGCGAAATAAATAAAGTATTAAGGGTTAGGGAGCCTGGTACGCGGGACAGGGCATCGATGGTTGAGTTTTCACGGCCAAGTTTATATAGTGTCTCATAATCATAGCCAAGTAGCTTTGCAACCCATTTCTATTGCTCTAGTGTTACCATGTACTGCTCAATTAAGTACTTGAGGCTTTGTTGGTCAGTCTGGATGTAGAATTTCTGCTCGAGAAGATAAGGGCGCCAAGTCCGTATGGTGTGAATGATGGAAGACATCTCCTTGGCATATGTAGACTAGTATAATTTGGAGACTTCTAAGGCTCGACTCATGAAGGCAATGGGCTTGCCTTGTTGGGTGAGCATAGCACCAATCCCATCCCTAGAAGCATTAGATTCGATAGTGAATGGTTGCTAGAAATTTGGCATGGCAAGGGTGGGGGTGGTAGTCATAGCTTGCTGGAGGAGCTTAAAGGAGTTCTCAGCTTCTGCAGTCAACCCAAATTGGCCTTTCTTCAAGAGATTAGTGAGTGTGCAGGCCAAGATGCCATAATTGCGAACAAACTTTCAATAAGGTTAAGTGTCAGATCGAAAACAAAAACATGCTTGGTTTGGCTAAACAGTATATTTCAAAAACTTTTTTCGAAATCACAATATAGTGGAATCCTAAACACCAAATCAATATGCTTTAATCCATACATGATATGGTATAAGGAAAATAAATATAATAAGTGACCAGCAGACAATATTACCGACTCCTAGCTATAGGTTCGACTCCTTGCTGCTGTGTCCTTAACCAATCCTATCTACCATTTGTTCTTTATAGATAGCTTGGTTATCAAGATCCTTTGGTGGGAAAAGAGAAGAAAATTGTTGGAGATTTTTCTTTGTATGTTCAACTAGCTCAAGGGAAAAAAATGAGACTTTCTTTTTTTTCTATATTCGTCTAGCTTGAAAAGAACCAAAAAAAAAAGAGCTTTTGGCTATATCCGAAAGTTTTAGGAGAGAGTACTAGGAGAGCAAAAGACCACCCACTTTATTTAGCATCAAATGATAAAAGATGAGTTGTCCACCTCCCATTCAAACACATATTCGATTCTTTGAGAGAGTGAGTGGAAAGCTTTCATTCATTTCATGAATTAAAGGAGCTATATGTCTACATTCATGCTTTTATTAAAAAGCATAACAGAATGTTGCATAGGAGATAGTGGACAGCCTTAAAAAAACACCACTTCATTTTTTAATTATAGTTAAATGTACTGTCTCCATTAAAAGCTCACATTTGTTCATATACGTTTATTTAGCATCAAAATGCTAGAAGACTTTTGTCACTTCAATTACCACTCATTATGGCTTGGAAGAGAGTGAAGAGAGAGAGTAAATAACGCACCACTCCATTCATTCATGTTCATTTTTTCGTTATCTTTTAAAAGTCATTAAACAACTTAACGATGATGAGCATTACTTAAGAATGCTATCACCGAAAATGGATCTTTTAAAATCCATTAAACTATTTAATGAAGAGCATTACCTTAATGCCCTCTCCTCTATAATAATTTCATGCTTTTATTAACCATTAAACCATTTAATGATTAATGATTTAGATTTTAATTTAATTAATCTAATCTAATTAAATCAAATTCTAACCCAATATTAAAAGTTCCTTTGGGCTTATAATTAACAATTAATTAGTGTAAGCCTAACATTTAATTATAGGTTTAAGACCCAATTTAATTGACTCTTAATTAAATTATTCCAATCTTATTGGCCCGAATCCAATTCTGTCATTTCTCTCCTGTTTGTCCCATTTTCTTTCTGGTAATCTCCGTTTATTTTTCTTGCTTTCCTTGATAACCTTCTTAGAAGCTAAATGGGGAATCTAATTGGACTCAAATAATTAAAGCTCCAATAAGCCCATAATTAATTTAATCTTATTAGAATTAATTTTGACTTATTAACTAAATGTCATTTCACTAAAGACAATTGGCTGAAATCTTGAATTAATTAAAATTATGAGAAAATGTATTTCAATTTATTAATACGATGTCCAATTGTAAACTCTAATATGAACCATATCATAGTCATCTGCACAATAAAGGATAAAATTATCGCTTTACCCTTATGTTGAATTTTCTTTCTAGATCTCCCATTTCACTCTATATGGTGAATAACACACAAGATCTAATCTTAGTGTGAAGACTTGATGGGTAGCTAGTCCATCAAACTAATGACGTCAATTTAATCACCAATCTCCGTAAAATATTTAGAAGTGATGATATCACTATAAACTCTTTATTTGAGTGAATGTTTCCTCATGCATGTTTCAATTAATAATTCCAACAAGCGGACACTGGATTGATACCCTGTAAAAATCCATTCCGATCATATCAAGAATTATAACGAAACACACATGAGTTCACCACTCATCAAGATTGTGGTTCGTAATAAATGAATGCTAAGGTGTATGTTTTAAGATTAAAGTAACGGCCTACTTTATTATTCAACAACATACGCGATTCTAGATTCATCAAATAGTGCCATTACCGATAGTCAACTACAATCATGATTTGAAACTCATCATTCTCTTGAAGTAAATTCCTTTACTTACACAGAGGTAAATCGTAACACTATAGTCTAAACCATAATCAAGTGACCAACTTGATTATTCTACTGTGAATAAATTAATTTAGATTCTAATAATATACATTGTAACACCCCACTCCCGTAAAACCCGAACCCGATATCGACAGTGATACCCGGATCTGTGCCCCGCGAGGGTGGCGGGTCACATCACTTAACAAAAGTCGGTATAATTTTTTTTAACTCTTTTAAAACACTTTACACTTAGCACTTATTGTGTGCCCACTTTTTCTTTTCAAAACACTTTGTTTATGTAAACAGAAAACAGAACATATCACATACACTGAAAAATCACTAACATTTTTATTAACACACTTGGACCCGTTTCTCTGGTCCGACCCGTCCACTGGAAACGGGATGTTACAATTCTCCCCTCCTTCAAAAAAATTTCGTCCTCGAAATTCATTTCGGATCGAGGGGTAA
>JANQBM010246852.1:0-21808 GCA_025594535.1 Erythroxylum domingense | reverse complement strand
ATAACAATATAAGCAATATGCAGCATCTTTTTCAACACTATATTCCAACCAATCCTTGAAATCATCAAACCATGATATAATAAATCTCCGCTTACGATCTCCATCCATGGTTTGAGGAAAGTTATGATTTCGAGATTGACAAGGACCTTTTAATAAATAAGCTTTATGCACCTGGTCTCATTTTTCAAGAGGATACTCCATTATATTAGGTCTCAATCCTAGATCGGAAGGAAGATTTTCTAAGTCAATCACAAGTTCTTCAATAGTAACCTCCTTCGATGCTGGAGGTGCTTTATTAACATTCTGATTTAAATCAGACAATGGTGACTGAACAGTCAGTCTTAATTTTTTAAATTATTTTTTCATAACTGAAAAATAAAAAAATTAGTTGGAACCAATATTTACTAATTCTATAAAAGAGGTAACAGTTGCCAGATATACTAAAAAATAATTGAAATAACTCCATTAGTGTTAACAACCTAGTCAGTGGCGTGGCATTAACCGAAAATTTTTGTGGTCAGTTGTTTTTCGGTTGGATTGGCGATAGGATCAGTCAGAAAAAGCTTACGCATTGACCCTTATAATCATTTTCTTCTGTGCAATTTTTTGCGGCCTGCCGTTTGGATCATCTGGAGCTGCCTAGCTGTTATAGGTGTTCTGTGTTTCTTCAGGTTTTGTCTAATTTTTTTTTAAATTTTGGGAGGTCCAGTGCACCCATGGGCCCCAAATAACTCCGTCAGTGGTGGATGATGTAGCAGTAAGTATCGGAGGTGATGTCTCATCTATAAGTGTAATAGTTGAAGGGGGAGGAGGTGATTCAGTTCCAGCTGCTACACCATTAGATGTTTCACCTGTACAATAAGTACCTCCGAATCGTGATCTAAACTTTGATTACATTATATCTTGTTTTGTTTTTGGTGGCATATTTTAACTTAAAATTAATATTTGATTGAATTGTCTAGAAATATAACAATTTGAATTCAATATTTTATACAATATATTGAAAAGGAAATAATTGATTTGTTGAATATAATATTTAATTACAAGCACAAATTAATCACTATCATCTCTTAATTGTAAATCAAAATCATCTTCTTTTTCTGAAGAACTTGAATCAAACTCAGGCTCTTCTTCAAATCTCTGGCCCTCCTCATCTTCTCCAGATAAAATTTCAGCATATTCATTACATGGATCGTTCAAAGTTCATTATCGTCATGCATGACATATACATTTATTTCATAAGCATCTTCCTGAAAAGCTTCACTTTCAATTCTCTAGTCTTCTTTTCCATGTGATTCAAAAATACATCTAGGTTTAACTTTGCAAACGTCTGACTTATCTTGTCGTAAGTTAAGAAAAGGGACATAATACATGCAGATTGCTTGCACTGCCAATACAAAAGGTTCAAATTGTCTAAATCTTCTTCGCTTATTGATTTCAACTAGATTGTATTAGCTATGCACTTTTATACCAAAATTTGGAGTTCAAACAAACAAGTCACACTTAAATATCATACTTCGCTTTATTGATAATGTAGGGTACTCAATTTCAATTATCTCAATAATTTTACCATAGTAATCCATCAATTCTCCCTGTATGTAAACTCCACTATTTATTATTTTCATGTTATGACCATGATATTCTGTAATCCTTAAGTTTACAGAACGTCTAAACTTTACACAACATCCCCTAAGTATTAATTGATCAAATTAATGACCTACAATTGATTTCAAAACTATGATATGTGACATTGTTTACACCTGTGAATCAAGAAAACAAGTTCTCATTGTGACTCCTAGGGTCGTGGAATTTTTCACCGATAAGTCTTACGGGAGCTACATCATGGGTTTCCAGCCTATATACCATCCTAGGGTTTATTATGTAAAGAATTCGTCTTGTCTATAAAACGTATTCATTCCTTGTGTTAATACTAAGTTTGCATTAATCACATCGAAGTTGAAGTATTAATCAATCGAATTAATGACCTACAATTGATTTCAAAACTATGGTACGTGGCATTGTTTACACTTATAAATCAAGAAAACAAGTTCTCCCTGTAACTCCTAGGCTTGAAAAATTTTTCTCCGATAAGCCTTATGGGAGCTGCATTACGGGTTTCCAGCCTATATACCATCTTAGGGGGTTCATTATGCTTCAAATAATCTGTAACATCTCAAACTCATTCCATATATAATAAATGCTTATGTAATCATACATCTACTCATCAATGATTCAAACATAACTCAAACATAAATAGTTAGACTATTAAAGAAGAATATAAAAACTCATCAATGACTATGCCATTAGACCTAGCACACACATATCCCAAGATATATTAGATGAAACTAATACAAAATGGATGAAATAATACCAGGCAATTTCCTTGATTTTCTTAATGGAACAAACTTTGCTCCAATTTCCAATACGATGGGAGGCCCAAATATAAATCCTCGAGCTTCTATTCTTGAAAAAGGAATTTAAATCATATAATATAAAATCCAGTAATAATAAATTTTTCAATGTTATAATAAGGAAAACATTGCTTTCGAAAACAACACATTTGAATATTACCTGGATTTAATCAAAGTAGGAGTTAATATTCTCTGATGTCAATTTTTGACAAGTATGTCATCTAAACTAATTTTAAAAGACACGATGATCATATACCAACTTCTATTGCTTGTTTTGTGTATCTTTAAGAAAGCTCTATTTGTTAGTTTCAAGAACCATACCTTAATATATATGATACCACAACTCTAAACATTCAATAGAACTCCTATGAATAAAAATAATATCACTCATAATCTAAGATATGTTTATTTTAAAGACATGTCTCACCAACTTGTCCGGTAAGCTATATGAGCTAATATATGATTATGTTGGTTGTCATATTCACATCCAGGCCTTTTCCAACATTAATTCAAAGAAAACTAACCAATACCTGTCCTTCAATTTGGTTTAACTCTATTTGCTTCCTAAGCAAAGAATAGTAAGTAAACCATTAAAATATTGGTTAAGAAAAAGGAAGAGACATTTCATCAAATACCTTACATGCATCACAAATTCATTCCAACATCACAACCAAAATCACGTCTTGTCCCTTCTTTCATAAACATTTAAATCTTAAAAATGTTTTCCAATAACAGAATACACAAATAAACAAAAGTTATGAAATGCCCAAATTAATTTTCATCAAATATCTCATTCAAAAAACACATGACGTGGGCTGAAAAATTACCTCCACCGACGCACAGAGAAACAGTAGAAGAGGTAGATAGTGAGAGGAGATATAGCAGAAGAAAAACATAGAAGAGAAGAAACACGTAGAAGAGAAGAAAAATGCATAAGAAGAAGAAGACACATGAGGCATTCGAGTGACTTAAAATGTAAATGAAAACGACGTCATTTGGTGTAACCAAATGACATCGTTTTCATTTACATTAAAATTTTGCTGGGATGATTTCCCTCTATATTTACTGACGGATATTACTACCACCGTTAAACGAAAATTTTCCTGTCAATGTTACCGACGGAAGTTTAGTTTCCGTCAATAATATGCAATGGTTTTGTTTCCGTCGGTAATTGTCCGTCACTAATTCCTACTTTTCTTGTAGTGATGAACTCTTACTTTAGGTTAAGCTAAACTCATTATCTTAAGAAAATTTTGAAGAAATTTGTTCAGTTATTTCAACGTTCTTTTATTAAAAAAGAACTTCAATACGGCTTTTATGACAATGTCACCAACTTCATTCTAAGTTTTTTAGGGAAAAAAAAGACATTTAGGCTTACTAAATTTTGAAGAGTCTACAACATTATGGAAATCATTGAGAGGATCGATAGACGTTTATCTGTGCTCCTCCTCAATAGTTTATAAACTCAAAACCAAAGACTATAATGCCATAACCAATTCCCATGTGGTTATGTTCATCTTTTTTCTATTTTTAAGACTATGTTTAATAAGATGGTTAGTAATATAATAGAATGAAATGTAATATTATTTCATCATTTGAGATAAAAGTTTATAATGGAATAGGATGGAATGAGGTGGTTTCACATTACATCCTATTTTATCATAAACAGTAAAAATAAGTTAACTCCAATTTTGGAGGGTTTAAAATGAAATATAAAATGATAAATATATAATAACTAATATATCCTCAATAATTTTTTACAATACCAATTATATCCTTAACCCTAATAACAAGTAGCAAGATAATACATCTTATTATTTCTATCAAAGGTAGGATAGTCATTCATTATTATTATAAAAACATTACACTTTATTCCATCCATCTTCTAAATAATATATTTTACTCTATTACATTATAAATTCTTTTATTCTTCCCAAACAATAATGTTCTAATATTACATCCATTCACATTACATTTCATTATAAATCATTCCATTCTATCATATTTAATTAAAAAGCTTACGTTTAACCAAACATAGTCTAGAGGAAACTAAGTTGTTCTTTCCACTCCTTGTAACTAATAATGTAACTAACTAATAATATTTTTCGAATAAAAAAAGTAACAAACTAATAAAACAACCTGTGAAAATTAAATTAAAATTTGATGCAGATAAAAGAAGGAACATTACGAGCATCAGACACATTCCCCAAAGATCGGTATCTCATTGAACTATTGTCTACAATCAATACTATCCTCTACAAGGCCATCACCTTCAGGGACGTACTTTTCGATTCAGGTTATCAAGGAGGAGGGGTTAGCATCATAAACTCAGTCAGATTTCGCATTACCGATTGCCTCTTCATACACTTCACAACACAAGGCAATAAAGTAAACGGAGGCCACGAGATCTTCGTATCAAACTCCTTCCTCGGCCAAAAACTGAGCATCGGAGGCGACCCTGACGAGAGAAACTTCACGGGCACAGCCATCCAGCTTTCCAGCAATGACAACGCAATCACAGACGTCACCGATTTCTCGGCAGCGATCGGTCCGCTACTAGGCGATCAAGCCAGCATTCTGACGAATGTACACACTTACAACAAGGCCACGTATTGGGGTGGGGAAGGAATTTTAGTGAAAAAAGGAGCTTCAGTGACCAGGATAGACAACTCCTATTTGGATTATAACGCTCTAGTCACGGAAGATCGAAATCAAGTTCATTGTACTAATGGTTTTTTCTTGGGAGGTGGCAGAGTGGTGCTGAAAGCAATTGAAGGAGAGATATCAGGAGGGATAAATATAGTGCATAATATGTTCTCAGGTCAGGGCACAAACGATTTGCCATCTATGTTACAAGTGGATGGCATATTTACTCAGATTGATCAGGTAGTGATTGACCACAACAATGTGAATGACATGACATTAAAATCAACCGTTGGAAAAACTACTGTAGCAGGATATGGAACAAAACGGATTGCAGATTTTTCATCCCTGTTGGTGTTTCCAGATAGAGTACATCATTTTTAGTACTCTATTTACATTGAGAATATGGATGAAGGGTTTCTGGCACATGCAGTTACAAAGATGGGCAACAATACGGTGGTTGTGAAGACTGACAAGTCAGTCAAGGCGTTGGTTTCGGTTTATGTTGACCACTTTAATATGATTGGAGACGCCAAACTTGTTGCCATGTAGAGTAAATTTGCTTAGCTTATAAGCAGAGCTTTAGTTAGTCGAGTCGCTTGTTGACCTCACGAGTTAATTGCGTCAAATGAATAAAGCTTGTAGAAATTGTCTCAGATTGTTTGTATTCAAATTAAGTAGGCGTGCCAATTATGGCTCGTTCGTTCGGTTCGGCCCGTTCTTAGCTCAAGTTAGATTTTTTACTTTAAAAAGTTAATACGCGGGCCTATTGTGGCCCAACGGATCAAGATAGGTTGGCTCGCGGTTCAATACAGTTCATTGACATACTTAAAATTAAACTGTTCTCTTTAACGATCTACTTAGTCATATTCAGAATGTTTATTTATTTTTAAACATAAAATTTTGTTTGACTATTGAAAGATAAATTACTTTTATGAACTAAATTATTTATTCATTAAATGAAATTCGAAAATGTTTATAATTTTCAAATTATTTTTATTTTAAATTATAAAAATAAACACATTATATTATAATAACTATAATCCTTATTGATTTGTTAATATTATAAAATTAAGTAGTATTTATTTAGTTAAAAATAAAAATAGGAAATAAAAGTAATTTTATAGTTTTATGTTGTGAAAAACGAATAAAAAAATTAAAAATCAAAATCCAAATTAAAGTCTTAATCAAATAAAGTTTTACTAAATCTAAAAACAAAAAATAAAAGTTAAGTATAGATATTGAATTAAATGGGCATATAAATTTTTTTATTTCATTTTTGAGAAAGAAGGATATCGATTTTTTTGTATGTTGTTTTTATTTTGGAATCCAATAAAGTCTGATAAATAAAAATCTTCTTCTATCCATTTTGTAGTGAATACAAATCCAAAACTCCATATCTTCTTTGTATTCATTTTAGAGTCATAATTTAACGATTAAGGACTAAAAGTTTGCCAAATATTAACTATTTTAAAACAAGAGCATGACATAAACCAATTCAATCATAAGATAATGATGCTTTTATCTCCAATATATATTGGGAATTAGAAAATTTTTGTAATTTGATTATAAGTTTCTTAATGGAAATGAAAAACTAATGATAGTTTTAGGGAAGAAAAACATGTCACACCAACTTTAGCCATAATAAGGGTTTTAAAAGAGGACAATTAAGAGATCGTGTGAAATGTTAAGTAGATGGAATCATATGCTTTTTATTGGTAGAATTTATTGTCACAGAATATACACATTCAGTCCAATAACTTTTTAACCATGTATTTTGGTTAAATCACTTTACAAATTAAAATTAAATGACAAACTCGATTAAAAAAAAACACTTACAGGGCTTAAAAACTTTCCATTCTTAGTCAATGTGAGTTTCAATCTCCTTCACCATAATTTGAGCCTTTAACTTCTTGTATTAGAAGACTCTTAATTAGACAACCCTCTAAAAGATTGTCGAGTAATATGTTTGATTCTTGGAAAATGTATTGCCTTTCATTATTTTATCAAAAGACAGAAAAATTAGAAGAGAAGATTTGATCTTGTTCCACGTATCTTAAGATTTGCTTTATATATATATATATATCTATCTATGTCACAAAAATAAAGAATTTCAAAGTTTCTAATCAAATCGTTAAATTTTTATTGAATATTTTTATTATTAAGCATTTTTTAATGAAAATTTTTTGTCATAATACACTTATTGAATTAATAAATATGTCACATATTCAAAATTCATTTAAGATATTATTAATCTATCTAATTACATGGTATAATTAAGCTTATCATGTGATGCTTTTTGGTAAAACACAAGTCATTCTTCCTTTAATGAGTTCTTATGCTTCTAAATTGAATGCAAACAAACTATAACCTTATTCTACATGTTGCCTTGAGTCTGCTTTCTTCATATGGCAAGCTGCCAGGAACAAAGTAGCTACTCTTGATAGGATAAACTAGTTAAACCTCACCAATATCTGTTATTTGTGCAAAGAGAATTCAGAAAGTACACCAGATCACCTTTTCTATAGCTATAAATTTTTGTATAATATGCGAAGAAGTGTTCTAGAGATTTGTCAGATTAATAATCTAGAACTCAATCTTTTGAATATCTAGGATAATTACTAAAGGAAAAGAGCTTTTGCAAAGGAGATAAAGCGGTATTTTTATAGCTTTCAGATTGTGCCTTCACAAAATATAGAAAGAAAGAATGCAAAGTGTTTTTAGGAAGTGGAAAGTTCCATGGAACATGTACAGTGTGAGGTTATTCAATGGACTAGGGAGCAACTTTTACTAAGCAAAGAAACTACTATTTACAATGATAAGATCACGTGCTCATGGAGAGCAAAATCACGTGCTCATGGAGAGCAAAGATGAATTAAGTGTGATTGCAATTTTGGTTATTTGTGAGTCAGCCTTAGTCTAGAGGAAAGTTTAGTTTCAATGTAATTCGAAGGAGGCAAGTTCTGTATGCAATTTTATTGATGATAGCTTTAGTTTAGAATGTTAAGTTAGCTTGATGTAAATCCTTTCGTAATCTCATATGCTAGGTGGAAGTTTGGCAGTTTCTGATTGCCTAATGGTGTAGCTATGTGTAACCTTTCACCTTAGGCGGGGCTTTTTTAATATTATTCTATGCATTTTCAAAAAGCAAAAAAACATAACCTTTTGCGTGTTTCGTCCAGTATAGTTGGTTGACGTGTTCCTCTTTCATTTTAAGACGAAGAATCACTAAACTCTTCCATGAAAAGTGCTACGGAATCTTGCCAAGTCCACGACATAATTATTATTACATTCTAACAAGTGATAACAAAGTGAACTTTACTAACAACATTATAATTAACTAAGTTGGAACTCAATTGCAGAACTCCCTCGATCACGCACAATCTTATTACACTTCCTCACTCTTATTCTCCCCATAATTCTATCTTTTTTTTATATTCTCTTATTTCTAAACATACAATATCATTCCTTTTTATAATTGTTAAAGGTTGGCTTGTTATTACGTAAGACAATTAAGAATAAACAATAAGATACGTTTTCATAAGATCTTGAAATAAAGTTACTACTAATTATAAGAGCAGATTAGCTGATACTTTATCACTTATTAGATAAACACAGATATGACTGTATATAAGATGGTGGATTTTTATAAAGATAATTTAGATATTTATAAACGTATAATTATAATTTTCCTTAAAGAAAAGATGTTTGTAAAAAAAGGAAAATTCTAAAAGTTCCAAGTAGTTGATTTTTAACACTTTGCTCTCTTGTAATATTATTTTGGAGGCACCATCGAATCTTTTTCTAAACTTTTTATATTTTGCTCCACCTAATCCTTTACCCTGCGTTTGGTTCATGTCCCTATGGGTGGGGACAGATGACAGGGACACAAAAGTCTTGTCTCCGACCTGTTTGCTTGCTATCTCTACCGATATCTGTCCCGACTCCGGATGAAAGAGACATAAAATTTTTGTTCCTTCCAAAACTGAGGGACAAGATTTCTTGTCCACGGGACAGAAACAAAACACATAACAACTTCCAGAAATACCCCTCCCCCACACCGCCGTATGAGCATAGGTATAATGATTGCGTCTTAACCCAACAACAATCTCTCCTCGCCGACCACTCCTCTCTTGCGCGTCTCCATTCTTCCACTCCTCGCGACCACTCCTCTCCGACCACTTGTTGCTCACACGTCTCCCTTCTTCTGTCTGATTGGTCTCAGCAGTGAAAGGTAAGTTTTTTTTCTGTTCATTTTCTCCCCTTCTTTGCCTCTGGTTTCACTGCATGATTTTTTGTTTTACAATTGTTGCTTCGCTTTTCTTTCTTGAATTTTTGGCATGATTTTTTGTCTTACAATTGTTGCTTCACTTTGAAAGCCTGAAATCTAAGGGTTTCTGTTTCACATTATATTGATACTGTATGCCTGGTATAGAGCTCAGTATTGATTCGTAATGGTAGGGAATTGCCAATCTAGTGTAAAAGAACCTTATCCATGTGAAGTACACTGTTAAATTTTCTGTTCATATGACAATGCTGCATTTTTCCTAGAGTTCAGAACAATCTGCTTGGTTGCTCATAAATGTGATGAATGATATTCTGGGGAAGTATGCAAGAACTTGCTGATTCTCTATACTGATTGAGAGATATTATGGGGAGATACACTGTTAATGCTTGGTGCACAACATAGTATCTCAATATCCTTGTTAACGAATTATTTTGTTTGCACCTGAAAATTAAACAATATGCTTGGATTTTTGTATTCTTGTTTTTGTAGTAACCAAAGCTTGAAAACCTTGACCCCTTTGCCACCATTTGGGAACAACCATTGGCAATGTTGTGATCGTGCAAAAGTTTGCCCTTTCTAGGAGTTTGCAACAAGTACTTGAGAAGATTTTTTTTTTAGGAAATTGAAATGAATTACTAAATAATGAAAGGGGACTAAGGCTAGAGTCAAGCATGTTCCATATGCTCAAAGTTACACCCAAAATGGTGCAGATATCCAATTAGCCAAAATGCAGCTATAACAAGAAACAATAGCTGCTGATGGGGAAGCAGTCTGAGCAGGTTGAAGTGCAGGAGAGACTGCTTCCTTTAGCATGTTAGTGATAACAAGCACCCTCAGAGGGTAGTTATCCATGGATAGGTTGTAGGTTCCATCTCTGTGCTGCTATTGTGCTTATGTTTGCAACTCCTTTGGCCATAATGATATGTCTGATCCAATGGAAAATATGAGCACAGAAGAATATCTTGGTGCAAATTTTGAAATAATCTTATATTCCTTTCTCTTCATAGTGCATAGACAATGCAGTTGAAGCCAATCCTAAAAATATCTGTGTCTCCTACGTCGCCAAAGTTTTTGCATCTAGCCCAGTCAATGATTTGTGCCCAGTCCTGTTTATCATTATACATTCCACAATACTTGGAATTTACGCCAAGGTGCAGAAGCATATTGCAAAGATAGGATTGTTATTTTTTTTCTCTATAAGATAGGATTTTTATTTGTTTCACTATTAAACCCTCCACGATACAGTAGCCTGTGACAAGTTAATATGTAGAATGACATAGGAGATTGAGATCATTACTTAGGTATAGGAAATGTTTGTAAAACCATTTGAAGATTCAATGTAAGTAGCTCTTATATAGGCTCTAACTTTACAGCTCCCTTCACTATCACTCGAATTTTCAACCTTTTCAGTTGGAAGGATTTTGAAAAGGGATTGCTTATGAACTTGGATCATTCTTCTTTATAGGCTTTACAAGTGAGAAAGGTCGATACTTAAGTCATCTGAAGTTTGTAATAGTTGTTCAAAAGACTAGATGCTCTTTATTGAAGCAAAGCAAAGTTGTAGGAAAAGAACAATTATTTCCTATTCATTACCATTACCTATCAAATTCTCTTTACAACCCTACTTGTTCCTTGACTTATTTTTTGACTTTAACTCCAAGCTCCATTGACAGGGATTCATGTAATATAAACATCCAAATAAGTGCCCAAATAAGCAAAGATACTAATTAGTGTCATAACAATTTAATACATATTGAAGAATACAGTTATAAAGGGAAAGGGATATTAATATAATTGACTCGTACTAATAATTTATGCCTTTCTCCAAAAGTGGGATGCTATGACTATTTACTTTT
Source organism: Erythroxylum domingense (assembly GCA_025594535.1). Classification (NCBI taxonomy): domain Eukaryota; kingdom Viridiplantae; phylum Streptophyta; class Magnoliopsida; order Malpighiales; family Erythroxylaceae; genus Erythroxylum; species Erythroxylum domingense. The sequence goes on along the minus strand of JANQBM010246852.1, from coordinate 10,610 downwards.
CCATTACATCAGAAAGTATAAACACTTACTAACTTTAAATTCCCTTCCAAAGGTTGCAACTCATTCATAAGTTATTGTCTCTAACCTAATCCAATGTGACATTCGTGACTAATTAAACTCACTAAAGTTAAAAGGTAGCTTCTTTTTCTAACCGTTGAAGCAAATCTGAAATCAGACTCTCTTAATAACACTTTGTAGACTACTTCTCAACTTTAAGAGTTAATATATATTCGAAGCAATATCTTTGCTTGGTTTGATGGTCCAGAAATGTTTATCCTCCAAGTAATGATCGTTGATTCATTTGACCTACAAAGACATGTATGGTTAGGAAAGGAAAGGAAAGGAAATGAAATCATGAACCTAAGTGAACTTGTATGGTAAAGCTAAAAACTAGGATAAGAGTCCCTAAGGTGGAGCAAACATGTAGTGGTCTTGACTTGGTTTAGACTTTTTGGACTTATTAAGTTGCAATTCATGCATGACTTAGCTTGCTAACACTATAATATATCATTGTTCAATTTTTACCTCATGGCATCGGTTTTTTTTTATAATTGTTGTATTTGTGTTGTGATTTTTTCAATATTTTTGTATTTGTGTTGTTGTTTTATGTAATATTTATTTTGGAATTTTGTTTCTTTTATTAATGTTGAATAAATTTTTTCAGGTTGAGGGTGACATAACTCGGTTTGTGCATCTGTTCTCATTGAAGTTGAGGTACTTCAACTAATCCCTGAACACAAGTTTTTGTTATATCATTTACTTGTTGTTTTTAGTTGTTGTTTATTCTTGACTTGTTGGTTGTGGTTTGTTTATAATCATTTTATTTTTTTATCTATGCAGACATTTTTTATTTTCACAAATGGATAATAAGGATCATGATGTTATGTTTAAGTGTCTGACTTTGTTTGACCTTTGGAATGGGGAATTGGATTTTATGAGAATGGTCATCTTGTTATGCTTGTATGTATACACAAAAAAAATGCGTAGGAGTGAAATTGCTAAAGGTAGTAGGGCACTGATAGTACCAACTAGGTAAGCTAATATAGATAGAATTTTGAATGAGGATAATAGGAATAGCTAGTGGGATTTAAGGATGAACTTAAATGCATTTACATTGTTATGTGAAATGTTTCAAGTCTATAGTGGGTTGATGAATAATGACCATGTGCCCATTAAAGAAAAAGTTTTAATCTTCTTAAGAATATTAGCACAAAATGAATCTAATTTAGTACTACAAGTTAGGTTTATGAGGTCAGGAGAAACAATAAGTAGGGTCTTCCATAATGTGTTGAAGGCTGTACTGAAGCTTCAACATCTGTTGTATGTCAAGCTTATACCAATTCCTAAGGATTGCACAGACAATAGATGGAAATGGTTTAAGGTTACTAACATTAATTAGCTACAATTAATTGTGTAATTTCACTTTTTGTAAATACTAAACTAGATCTTTTTATTGTTGGAATTTTGTTCAAAAGGTTGCCTTGGTGCTCTAGATGGGACCTATTTAGAAATAATAGTGCCCCATACAGATAAACCCAGATACAGAGGAAGGAAAGGGAAAATATGCACTAATGTGTTAGGGGTGTGTGATAAGAGCTTAAACTTTGTTTATGTTCTTGTTGGATGGGAGGGTTCAGCATCTGATTCAAAGGTTCTGCATGATGCTGTTACTAGGCTTAATAGACTTCAAGTTCCAAGGGGTATGTAAGATAAGAATTTTCACAATGTTGTTTTTAAAAAAAAAAAGGTTTGATTCAAAACATCAATAGTAATAGTGTCATTTGTTTATAGGAAATTACTACTTAGTAAATGCTGGCTATACCAATGGTCCTGGTTTTTTTACACCTTTTAGAGGCACAGGATACCATATTTAGGAGTGCGCAAGAGATGGAAGGGCACCTAGGAACCCAAAAGAACTCTATAATAAGAGACACTTATTTGCCAGAAATGTGATTGAATGTGCATTTGGTTTATTGAAAAAAGATGGAAAATCCTTAGAAATCTATCTTTTTATCTAGCAGCCACTCATGTGCACATCATTCTTGCATGCTACCTTCTGCACAACTTTATTAGGTTGCATATGAGTTATAATCCAGCAGAGCTTACTCCTCTTGAAGTTCAGGACATGCTAATTGGGGAAGATGCACCTTTCCCTAAATTTATTGATCGTGTTGAGACAAGTAATGAATGGAGTCAATTGAGAGAGTATTTAGCTAAGAATATGTTTGATGATTGGAGAAGAAACCATTAAATTGTGAACTTCCATTTACTTAATGTGTATTTTTATTGAATTGAGGGTTTAAATTTGGTTGGCTTCCATTGTAAATGAATTGAGGGTTTGTTTTAATTTCTCGTTATATTGTTGACTTTCATTGTAACTGAATTTGATAAGGCACAAATAAATTTCAGTTTATTTGTTTTATTTGTATTTAATTAAATGTTTCTTTTAATTCAATATTGTATTCTTTATTTCAAAATAAGTTCCAATGTATGATGGTTAATCAATTATGGAAATGGTTAGGAATGGTTTGGGTTATGACATTGCATGGTTTAGGTGCAACGTTAAGAGTTTGGACTGAAGATGGAACAAAAGCACTTGTAGCCTTCATGGAGGACGCAGTTGTTGATGGTCACAGAGGTGATAATGGGCAATTTAAGCCTGGTACTTTCCAACTTCTTGCTAGAATGATGGTAGAGAAGTTTCCTGATTGTGACATTGATAGGAGGTATGTCAAAAATAAGCACAAGAGGTTGAAGGACAAATATCAGACAGTCTTTGACATGTTAAACTGCAGTGGGTTTGGTTGGAATGAAAACAAGCAATGCGTTGAGGTTGACAACAAGAAAGTGCTGGAAGAATGGACGAGGGTAATTTTTTTTGGATAGGTTGGTTGTTTATAGAAGCATCCTAATAATAATTTGTTTGTCATGCTAAAGTTATCTATTCTTTTTCCAGAGACACCCCAACAAGTACTACACTCCTGGGAAGCCTTTCCCGCTTTACTCTAGACTTGAGTTTGTCTTTGGGAGAGACAGAGCTACTAGTACAGGAGCTCAAGATGTTGCAGATGTTGTTGCTCATCTTAAAACAAATGATACTAAAAGTGATGCATCAGTGGCTCTAGCAGCTCCTACTGCCCCATCAGATCCCGTAGATTCATCGGTCACATCTGCTCCAACTGCTTCAGCCCCTCTAACTGGTTCTGTCGCCTCTTCCAACAATACAAAAGGGAGCCAACAAAACAAAAGGAAAAGGAAGATGAGAGATATTGAAGTGTTGGAAAGTCGTGCCGCCTCATTTGCTCGTTCCATTAACAATAGTACAGAGAATGCTAAGATTATTGCCGATGCCATTGTAGGACAATTTCAAGCTAAGCTAGGTGAAGATCTTGGGAATTTGTGCTTCTCCACTGAAGAAGTTGTTAGGACTGCAAAAGATCTTCTCAAATAATGTTCATATTGGGTATCTTTTCTGGGGTTTAACTGCAAACCAGAAAAAGGCTTATGTGAGGAGCCCGTTAGAGATGATGACATTTGACTTTATGTTTTATGTTTTATTTCTTAATTAGTAGGTTATGAAACACTATTATATGGCAATGTAAGATGCTAACAATGCTTCTCGCTTAACTATTTTTGCTTATGTTATTACTTGTAGTGGACCGTAATTTTTAGGTTGTGACTGTACTATGATGAACTGTTGACTTTGTTTGTACACTTGTGTACGAATCATGAATGGTTGGTTTATTAACTTTTTAATGTTTCTCATTTATGTCTGTGTATGAATGATGAGGATATGATTCATTTTCAGGTAATTAACTATGGGCAGATACAACTTCTATGTTGTATCTGTTGGACATCAACTAGGTATTTTTACAAATTTGGATGATGTTAAATTGGCAACCGAGAGCTTTCCTAATGCTCGATTCAATGGGTATCGGACGTTGGATGAAGTAGAAAGTGCCTATGTCATGGATGTCAATAGGCGTACTTCAAGTTGAAATGAAGAAATTGTTCCAACCGCCAATGAACCCTCATCAAGACCGAATCAATTTTCACTTCCAGCAAATGAACAACAACATGAAGTTGCAACTTTGCAGAAAAAATGGCATGGAGTCAAGGATTTCTACTCATTGCCATTGGAGTCATTTCAGGTATTATTGTTAAGGACAATCTTAATAAAATATAAGGCTTGCATGTATCTTACACCTATCATGTTTTTAATTCCATGAAACCGTAATGTTTTATTAAATTACGATGTATTAGAATTTCAAACTTGTGGGATTTTTTCAACCTATTATGTAATTAATTCTATGAATGCTTAGATGTTTTATTAAATTATTATGTACTAAAATATCTAATTTATAGGATTTTTTAACCTATTATGTAATTAATTCAATGAATGCTATAAATAACAAAATGAGTTATGATAAAATTAACTTATATAATAGTTAAATAATAATATAAAGAGATAAATAATAAATTCTAAAATATAAAAAATAGAAATAGAAAATATTAAACTATAACAAATTTTAGTGCAATTAATCTTTTTTAATATTTGAAATAATTATTAATAATTTTTATAAGTGTACGAATGATGATATAAGTGTATAGATGATCATATAATTAATATTTTTTAAATCGACAATTTATTAAGTGTACGAATGAACGGTGTTGGTCCTGTCAACGTGTCCTCAATCAAAGAGTTGGAATTTGTCGAATCGCGTCAATTAATTCTATGAATGCTTAGATGTTTTATTTCTAGAATATCTAACTTGTGGTATTTTTTTACCTATTATGTAATTAATTCAATGAATGCTTAAATGATATTTTAAATTATTATGTATTAGAATTTCTAACTTGTATGATTTGTTCAAACCTATTATGTAATTAATTCCATGAATGCTTAGATGTTTTATTAAATTATTATGTACTAGAATATTTAATTTGTAGGATTTTTGTTATTCAATAACTCATTTCATTTAATTTTTAGGTTTCACATTTCAATAAATATTTAGGTTTCTTATTTTATTTCATCGTAATTTAAAAATTACAACTACACATAAAAAAGTATTGATACAATTATAAAATAATCAATGAATTATATATTTCCAATCATATTATACAACAAGGGCATTTTCATTATAGACACTGTTTTTATGTTCTGTCCCCTGCAGCCAAACACATTTCTGTCTTCGAGACTGAGACAATTTTTTCTGTTATGTCCATCACAACCAAACAGCTCACTGTCTCCAATTTTTGTTATGTTCCATCTCTAAATTTTCGTCTCGTTCCATCTCTACATATTAGAGACAGTAACCAAACGCAGCGTTAGTGAATATATGAGTTGCTTACTCCTCACTCTTGATGTACTTAAGTTTGATTTCACCTTAAAGTGTAATTTTCATGAATGAAATAATAGTGAATCTCCTTACGTATTCATATTGAGTGAAAAAATTAATTCTTTGTGTTTGTTTAAATGGCATCTCATGGGTAATTAATTGAATTGAGTGACCCTACATTAATTTAACTTTTTGATAATTTATAACATATGTGACAATGAATAATCTATATATTTATGCAAAAATAGTGAATTCAATGATATGAACTTATTCAACAATAGTTACCTACAACAAGAACATCTTAGTAGAAGCCTTGCTAAAATGTGGGGTTTAGAGAGGTCTAAAAGTATCCAGCCTTATCCCTAACTAATAGAGAAGTTGTTTTCGATAAATTTACAGAAAAATGAGAAAAAAGAAAAAAGTTTTTAGAGAATTTTTAATAATCAAAATTAAAATAAAAAGATAAAAATATATATAATACATATAAAATAAAAATACAAAATGACAAAATAAAAATAAAAGAAAATTATTAAAAATAATAAAGAACAGATTGAGAACCAAAGACATATGGTTTGGAAGGTATGATCCATTATGTGTACTATGTAAACTAATGAATGAAAGCAGAAATCATTTGTTCTTTTAAGTGTAATTATAGCAAATCGATGCAGAGCAGGACCTTGAATTTGATTCAACTCCCTAGCTTCAACTTTGGATGGCAGGAGACATTGAACACTATCATTAGGTGCAACAGAACAAGCTAGAGAATGTATACTCATCAAAACTTCATTTCAGATGGTAATTTATACATATGAAGACAAAGGAACATAAGACTTTACAAGAATGAGGAACAACATAAATATGAACTTGTTGAGCAAAACTGTCGACATGATTACAGAGGTTATCATAACCAATGAGAAGCAATGGCCTATTAGCCAGGATATTAGAGAAATGTGGTTAATATGATGTAAATTTTGTATCTTTTGTATGTTCAGAGTAGAGTAGGCTCTTTAGTTTCTAAATGTATGATCGTTGCATAAGATTGGGGATTAGCTTTTGCTATAGTTTAATAAATATTCCTTTTAATTTTCAAAAAAATTCATAAAAGTAAAACTAAAAATAAAAATAAAAGATAATAATGATTTAATTTTCAAATGGTAATTTCATTTGAATGAGACACAACGCTAAAAATTTCACAAAGTAAATCCTTTCTAACATTATTCAAAGAACCTCTACAACCTATACCTTAGAGGAAATTTTTGTAGTTCAAACAAAATATTGAACGTTTCATTTACTCTTTAGTTATAAATCAACCAAAGACCCACAGATATGAATAGAATCAAAGGATCTCCATTTAAAAACACTGATTATAGGCTTTCAAATGCAGCAATTTTCTCTGTAATCTTTTCTTTATGCCATCTTTAATTTCAAGAACGAAACTTAAAAATATTTCAAAATGATTCAAAAGATAACCAAACTATAAGCCAATTTACAATCAATTGATTAGTTTTGCCAATAGAATTCATTTAGACTGCAGAGTGGAGGAACCTTCCTCTCAACCTTAATTGAAAACTAAGTTCACCAAGGATCAACCTTTAGAAATGAATATCCAATGGGATGTTTCTCCTCTATGCTCCTATAACTACTTATCCCTCACATGTATACTTATTGGAACTGTTTAAACTTATGACAACTTAACTAACTTTGAGATATCCCCTCAATCTATAGCTCTTTTTCTTTACCTTGTAATGTCTATGACCAACAATTATATTGATATCAGGATTGTCGAACTATTGAATAAGTCGTGTAAAGTTATTTCAAGCATAGGTTTGAATTCTCCTTTTTGAGTTGTTTAATCTATTTATTTTAACTTTTAAAAAATCACCAAGTATATATAATAAATAAATTATTTAACAAATTGATAATTCAATCAAACAATAAATTTAACTAAAAATTAATAAAAATTGGAGCAAAGGTGGCCACACCTTTGAGGCTTAACTCATTAGATTCCTGTCAACGTGCAGAATAACCTATAAAACGTTATAAAGCTCCGTAGGCTACAGATGCAACAATTCAATGCAACTTCTTTAGTTAAATTTAACGCCACTTCTGTTACTGATCTTCTTCGTTTCTCTAGCTGACATAAATCGTGCTTTTCTATTACCTGTTGCTGTAAAATCTATTTCAAGAGATAAGTTCATTGAATCTTTGATGACGACAAAGCCCCAATTTTGTGGTAGTCAACCAGATCAGATTCAATCCACAGTGAGGAAAAATAGAGCTTTGTCTTAGAAGTGCTCCTTTATACGTCTGTCTCAAATCTTTTCCAAAAAGGTTCAATTTTAACAACAGAGTCTGAATCTTCGATCTGGCAAAAGAATGGATCTTTAAAAAGATATGTTTCCAGAAACCTGACCGTGAGGCACTATATTGACCATCGAATCATGTTTCTTTGCACACAAACATTTTTTTTTTTTTTTATTGCTTGGAAGTAGAGTGGCATAGTACCTGGAAGTCACCATTTTCCAGTAGCCCATGCCGTTTTTTCTAAATCTGCAGTATGCAAAAGATGAAGCCTTTATCAGCATGGTGCCTCCTGTTATTAGTACTGATACACGGAGCAAATTGTTCAATCTCACCACGTAAGTTACAAGAATTTCACCAAAAGTTGCAGGTATTCACTACTCATGGTCCTTTCCCGTCTCGTCAAGCTTCAGTCCCCAAAAGGGTGAGAACATCGTATATTTTCGCTTCTTTGGCTAATTTGTGAATAGTTTGATGATTTTCTCCAAATTTCAATGACAGGCTGGAAAAATATTTTATCCAATAGGGTATGGAGCAGACCCAAATTGTGTGCAAGAGAGCAGTGAGGCCATATTGAAAACTCTGTACGATGCTTTTCAAGTGCAAAATGAGCTTGAATTGCTGCGAGATGTCCATGACTTGGGTGGTGTTGTTATTGACTTGCAAGGTGGAAATTACAAGATCAGTAGACCAATTAGGTTGCCTTGTGGCAGAGGCAATGTTGTGGTTAGTCTCCCAAGTGTTTCTCTGTCACGCCCTTTCCGTTTTTTTTAAATAAAACAATTTTAGTGATGCAACTAAGGATATTGACAGAGTTCATTTCAGGTACAGAAAGGGACATTGCGGGCATCAGATACTTTTCCAAGTGATCGTCATTTGGTTGAACTACGGTCTCCAAAATCCACAATCCCAGGCAGAAGAATTTACTACGAGGATATCACCTTCCACGACATTTTATTCGACTCGAGCCAACGAGGAGGAGGAATTTTGATTGTGGATTCTGTCAGGATTCGTGTTGACAATTGCTTTTTCTTACATTTCAATACGCAGGGAATCTTGGTTCTGAAAGGCCATGAGATCTTCATATCAAGCTGCTTCCTAGGACAACACCCAACAATTGGTGGCGATAAAAGAGAGAGGACATTTTCTGGCACTGCCATTGATCTGGAATCCAACGACAATGTCATTTCAGAAGTTGCAATCTTTTCGGCAGAAGTTGGTATATTGGTCAGGGGTGAGGCCAATCTAATCACAGGGGTACACTGCTACAACAAAGCTAACGTTTTTGGTGGCGTAGGAATATTAGTAAAACCAGGTGGAACATTAACTAGGATCAATAACTGTTACTTAGATTACACAAACATTGTCATCGAAGATCCACTTAACGTTCATGTTACAGACGGGTTATTCTTAGGAAATGCCAACGTGTTATTGCGGTCCATTAAAGGTAAAATATCGGGGTTAAATATTGTTGATAACATGTTTAAAGGGGATGAATTCAACATGAATCCTATAGTTGAAGTGGACGGCAACTTCACTAGCATTGATCAGGTGATGATCGACCGTAATAACGTTAGGGGTATGAGCTTGAAGTCTACGGTGGGGAGGCTCACGGTGGCTAGAAATGGGACCAAGTGGGTGGCTGATTTCTCATCATTATTGATTTTCCCTAACAAGATAAACCATTACCAATACTCGTTTTACGTTCAGGATGTGCCTGTTGAGCTTGTGGGGCATGCAGTGACCATGATAGCGAACAACGTGGTGGTGGTAGAGACCAATATAGTGGTCAATGCGATAGTTTCTGTGGAGGTTGATCAGCACAACTTCAGTGGAGAGAATTATTTTTTTACATGAAAGTCATTTTCTTTATTTTTATTTTGACTTTCGCAAAGATTTTTGGATGGTTATGCAATTCAAAAATTATATTTTTAATGAAAAAAGTTTGATGATCATTATTATTATTATAAATAATAAAAATCTTTTTAAATAATTTCCTTTAAACTCATTAAACACCATATTTATTAACAAGAGGTAATTTTGATATAACTAATTTCAAATACAATGTTTTTACCATTGAGCATATGAAATATAGATTTTGAGTTAAATAATATTTAAAATATTTTTATTCTTTTTCTTCAAATTAGAAGGTCTAAAAAATTGTCATTAGACTTGAATAAGACGATGCATCTTACTAGCTTCCAGTCTCTAAAATTGTTCAATTTTAAGCTCAAATATTAAGAAATAAAAAACCCAAGAATGACAAAGAAACTGAGGAACATCTGAAAGATTGATATTTTGTAAGCAGAGTTGGTGGGACTGCCTAGTTGGTTTCTTTAAGAAGCTGAGATGGCAATGTTTGATGATTGATTATTGAAATTTTTCTACTTCAAAGTGTGGAAGTTAAGGTGCAGTAGCTGGATTTCAACTGGCCATATCTCCTTAGAATTTGCTCAACTTCCATGAAAAAGACTATAATGAAGTATTAACCTCATTTTGAGAACTTCTGTCGTTTGGTCGCATACTGCCAATGTGCAGTAATGATTTATGAGCTATGTAGCACGGACACGGCAAAATGGAGCTGTATCTACATGTCGGACACGTGTTCATGTTGGACACCCACCCGACACGTGGTGGACACGTGTCCAACACGTGTTCGTACGTGTCGAAATTAAAAAATAATTTTTGTCAGCTCAGACACGGCTGGAGATTTAGTTGATAAAACGACATCAAAAGTTGGAGCCAACTATAAAAATACATTTAATTGCTAGACCCTACCACTACCATACTACGCCAATTTAGTTAAATTTTTTGGTTGTAAATACTCTTATGAATGACTAATTCTATTTTTGCATAGGAGATTGTAGACAAATTGCTTAATGAAATATATGCCTCATGTTTTTTTAGAGGGGCTTATAAAATACCAAATATATATGAACTATCAAGATGTTGGAAGTCTTGAAACATATC
>JANQBM010246360.1:0-21817 GCA_025594535.1 Erythroxylum domingense | reverse complement strand
AGGAGAGGATAGATTGACAAAGAAAAGGATTCAAAAGCAAAAGGCTTTGGATACAAGAAGAAGGAGAGGATAGCACAGCGAGAAATTAAAGTTGTAGCGAAGGAGTCCGTAATCTCACTATCTTGTTTATGTTTATTATTATCCTTATACCATATCATGTATAGATTGGCATGGTGATTTAGATATATTGCTTCCGCTGCAAATAAGATTTCTAAAATTTTTTGAAATCTACCGGTTCTCAAAATATGGCATGCTTTCTTTTCCCGATCTAACAATAACCACCTATGAAGTGAATATGTATGACATATAAACACATAGACCTAGCCTACAACTGATGCCATACTGGTTAGGAACCATATAGGCCTAGCCTATTAATCACTGATTCAGTGAACATAGGTTCCAATTCTAGTACACATGATAAGAAAATCATTACATGTAAAAATCAAATCTTGTCAGGATGCCAAATCTCATGATAAGCCAAAATAATTATATGTGTCACCACTAGTAAGCCAAACTAGTATGCACACCCACCGAATCTCAATGTTGGCTCGATTTTCATCTATGGTGAGCCCAGACTACGGTCAGCAAGAGCATCATGACCTTAGGTGATTACCTTATTGATGACTAGACCTCTAGGTGTGCAATCACCCACGAGTTCTGTAGAATGGTGTCGTTATAAGGACTCGACTTTTATGTACCAGCACTAAGGGTACAGGGGTCGCTTAAGCTGTTGTGCCTAACACAAGACTGGCTAATCTTTACCTCACAAATTTCAAACAAAAAATTATATAAAAATATTTAGTACGAAAATCAAGTAAGGTACCATGCCTTTATTGATCGATCCAACTGATAAAATGGAACCTTGCCATAGCTCTAAGCCAAAAAAGAACACATACATGCAGCATACATGACTCGGTTATGCATATGTAAGTTCCAAAACATTATTTCATGCAATAAAAGTCATCTTTTGCACTTCTAGTGCAAAGTTACTAAAAAATGTAGTTTCAGAAAGTAAAATATTATCTTTTGTACTTCAATTGTAGTTTTGTTGAAAACAATATCATTCTTCTAGATACGAAATAAAAACATCAGTTTCACTCTAAGTGTAAAGAGTTATTCAAAACAATGTCATTTATTAAATACATAAGTATACTAGCATCTATTTGAGATTTAACTCTAATATGCATTACTTAGGTTTAAAATTCTCATACAAATCATTATGCATGTCTTGGGTTGTCCTAGTCCCATTTAAGAGACATATTTCCCCCAACTCACCTTAAAAGAAGGTGTACACTCCTTTGATTTCAACAATCCTCGGTCTAAGTTCCTTGATTCACAAATTCTGAGCCTTTATACATACCAATACAATGTATTTACAACTAAAACATATATCTCATATTTGTACACCATCACATAAGTGTATAAAACACAACATCATAAATTTTAAACCGTATGATTCAGCCATGAAGCTTCTCACATGGTTATTTCCCTTATTATTTACATAAGCTTTCTTTTGCATTTTCTAAGGCATTTAATACCTTTGATCGAATACTTACACCTTTCAAAGCATAATTAAGCACATTTTATCTAAGCACATTAGGCCACTACTCATCAATCTAATCAACAATTCAAGTTTACTCTAAGTAAACATGAAAGCCTCTTTCCAATGCACACCATTAAAATCCCTAAGTCCTAAGCCAAGTTCACTTAGGCATTTTATCAAACACCTAAAGGCATAAACTTGAAAAGCTCCTTCTAATGTACTTCTTCCTCATTTTTCATCATCAATTCAAATTATACATACACAATTAACATCATAGAATTCATTTAAACCATTAATTTCAAAAGATATTCGAAATTTCACCAACTTTTACCAAAGAGAGGGCATTTCGGTTTTGGCTTAAAGAAGCTTCTCCATGACTCATTTAATTCATCTAAACCATGTCTCATGCATAGTCAAGCATGGAGAACAACAAATCTTAACGCCAAACTCAAAATCATATTGTAAAGAGAGATGAGACAAAATTTACCTAAATTTTCCTTCAGTGATATCTTAAAATCCTTTGAGAATTTCTCAAATCTAATGAAACATTTGAGTTCCTTGACCCCAAATTAACTTAAAGCACCTTATTTTGGTTGGAGAATTAAAAGAATGGTGGAAATTTAATGATGACTGAAAATTCTTCTTCTTCTCCTCTCTTCTCCTTTCTTTTCCTTTCTTTAATTAAAAACAAAGTGTTTTAAATGTTTTATGGTGGGATGCACGACCACACAAGGAGAAAGGTCTAGAATTTGACTCTTCTTTGACCAAACATGGTGAATTGACCTTTTTGCCCTTAATTTATATGAAATTACCATTATATCCTTCAAACTTTTCCTAAATTTGCAATTAAGCCCAAGATTTGAGAATGACAAAAACTTTTATTTTCATTTTGATCCCCAGTCTTTTGAACAATATAATTAAGCCCCTTAAATTTATAAAATTATATATTGGTCCTCCAAGAATTGAAAAATTACATTTAAGTCCCTTAACTTTTAACAAGTTGTAAATAAGCCCTTATGTACATCAACTTTTTAAATTAAGCTTTCTAAGTGTCCGATAATTCTATAAATCATGTCTAATAACCTCTAAGGCATTAAAACACATTTAACTCGGCCACCATGGCCATATCCATCTAATGGACTCAATTTTACACATTTAGAAGCTTATATGTTAGAAATCTTTAAGATTTCGTATACCGATAAACTCTAAGTTCATGTAAAGGCATATAACATTATATATCACTGACATATATACCAAAAAGATTCAAATACATTTTTGAACTCATATACAACCATTTATATATCAATATATAGTAGTATCTCTAAGTACAGACCAATACAAAAGGGCTTAGAAAATCTGACGTTATATGTTTACTCTAAGTAAATATGAAAGCCTCTTTCCAATGCACACCATCAAAATCCTTAAATCCTAAGCCAAGTTCACTTAGGCATTTTATCAAACACCTAAAGGCATAAACTTAAAAGGCTCCTTTCAATGTAGATCTTACTCATTTTGCATCATTAATTCACATTATACATGCATAATTAACATCATAGAGTTCATTTAAACCATCAATTTCAAACGATACTCAAAATTTCACAAACTTTCACTAAAGATAGGGCATTTCAGTTTTAGCTTAAGGAAGCTTCTCCATGACTCATTTAATTGATATAAACCATGTTTCATGCATATTCAAGCATAGAGAATAACATATCTTAACACCAAACTCAAAATCATAATATAGAGAGAGATGAGACAAAATTTACCTAAGCTTTCCTTTAGTGATATCTTAAATTCCTTTGAAAATTTATCAAATGTAATGATAGATTTGAGTTCTTTGATCCCAAATTAACTTAGAACACCTTAGTTTGGGTTGGGTAATCAAAAACTTGGTGAAGATTAAGTGATGGCCGAAACTTTCTCTTCTCCTTTCTTTTAAATAAAACATAGTGTTTTAATGCCAAATAATGGGGTGCATGGCCACATACAAGAAGAAGACTCTAGAATTTGGACTCTTCTTTGACCAAATATAGTGAATTTACTTTTTTTCCCTTAGTTTATTTGAAATTACCATTATAATCTTCAAACATTTCCTAAATTTGCAATTAAGCCCAAAATTTGAGAATGACCAAAAAATTTATTTTCATTTTGGCCCTTGGACTTTTGCAAATTATAATTAAGCCCCTTAACCTTATAAAATTACATATTGGTCTTCCAAGAATTGAAAAATTACATTTAAGTCCGTTAACTTTTAATAGGTTGTAAATAAGCCCTTAAGTACATCAACTTTTCAAATTAAGCTTTCTAAGTGTCCAATAAGTTTATAAATCAGGTCTAATCACCTGTAAGGCATTAGAGCACAATTAGTTCGGCCACCATGCCATATCTATCCAATGGAATCGATTTACACACTTAGAAGCTTATATGTCAGAAATCTCCAAGATTTCGCATACTAATGAACTCTAAGTTAATATTAAGGCATATAACATTATATATCACTGGAAAATATATCGAAATAATTCAAATAAAATTTTGAACTCATATACAACCATGTATATATAAATATATAGTAGTATCTCCAAGTATAGATCAATACGAAAGGGCTTAAAGAGTCAAGCATTACAACTTTTAAGTTAATCTAGCTATATATGTTTTAATCTTACTGGATATATTATTTTGTACATGATTAATTTACCATCGTATATGATCTATTTGCTACACTTATTTTGAATTGTATTGGAAAGAATTAACTATTAGTTTATTCTTTATATATATTTTAGAATATCACTAATATAATAACTTTTATAACATGACTTCTTACATTTCATCTTTTTAAAAAAACTCTTTTGATCAATTATATAGTTAGAATAATCTCTTTTGAAGTTAATGAATGTTATTTTCATGGAAATTAATGCAATCAATGTATAAAATTATATATTTGACTCTATATATAGTGCCCAAAGAGTCCTAGAAATTGGTCCTTATAATTACAATAGCAAACCACACTTTCATTAAAAATGGAAACAAGGCATTAATCTAAAAAAAAATTAAAGCATAAACAGGTTCCCATATAGATTAACATATACAATATGTTATTGGAATATTGGACTAATAGAGGCCTCAATCACTTGGCAATTTATATTGGGAAACCAATTACATTAATGAAGGCAATGCTAAGATGAAAGGTGTGAGATATGTAAGGATTTTTTTAGTGGTTGATATACATTAAGACCTACCAAAACTAATATGATTTATGAGGTTTTGTGAGGATGTAAGCTATTTGAAGATTGTGCATCAATCTCTTCTTAATAGAGACCAAATTTATCTCACAAGGTAAGAAATGGATACCAATAACTAAGAAGTTTCTAAGAGGAGATTACTATAAGCTAATGGAACTTAACTTCTTAAGAGGAAAGAATATCAACAATGAAAAGGAGAATAGTACTGTACTTGATAATATGATAGAAAACATCGAATCCATCGACATAAAAATGGAGAATGAAATTGAAATTCAGTAATAAGAGATAAAGAAATAGCTTGAAATCAATACAATAGGTGAAATGGAGAACGAAACTAAAATTATGCTATAAGAGATAGAGAAAGATTTTGTCACGTCCTAGAACCACATTGGACACATGACAACTCCCGCATACCTGGGCTAAGGATACTCATGGTACCCTTAACCTGACTATGTAAGGCTAACTGAATATCTTTAAAAACATTTGAGTAGTACAAAAGTTTCACACATAAGGTCATTTATAAACCATAAGATAGTCAAGAGTTAATTTACAATATTATAAAGCATATAAACATGATCATGAGTCACTATACAGCAAAAGTACAAAACAGAGACGACCCACGTATGGTAATACCCTAAAAATGTCAAAAGACCGCACGATCCACTTAGAACTTCAAACTCACCAAATTAACCTGCATGGTTGGGAAGCGAAGGGGGTGAGTACACTATCTACTCAGTGAGTAGGAAAAAAACATATAACACAAATAAAACCTGGTACACACCAAAACCGTATAAATAACCTAAGGACAATTTTACACATCTAACATAGACATAACCACCTATGAAGTGAATATACACGACATAAAAACACATAGACCTAGTCTATGACTCATGCCATACTAGTTAAGAACCATATAGGCCTAGCCTATTAATCACTCATTTTGTGAACATAGGCTCCAGCTCCAGTACACACGAGGAGAAAAGCATCATATGTAAAAATCAAATCTCGTCAGGATGCTAAATCTCATAATAAGATAATTATATGTGTCACCATTAATAGGCCAAACTAGTGTGTACACCCACCAAATCCTGGTGTTGGTTCAACTTCATCTATGGTGAGTCCAGACTACGATCGACAAGAGTGTCATGAACCTAGGTGATGACCTCATCAGTGACCAGACCTCTAGGTGTGCAATCACCAGTGAGTCCTGTTGAATGGCATCATTACAAGGACCAGACTTTTATCTACAGGCCTCAAGGGTATGAGGGTCGTTTAATCTGTTGTGCCTAACACATGATTGTCCAATCATTACCTCATCAATTTCAAACAAAAAATCATATACAAATATTTATTAATAAAATCAGGTAAGGTATCATGCCTTTATTTATCGGTCCAATCGATAAAATGGAACCTTACCATAACTCTAAGCTAAAAAAGAACACGTACATGCAGCATACATGACTCAATTATGCATATGTAAGTTCCAAAACGTTATTTCATGCAGTGAAAGTCATCTTTTGCACTCCAAGCGCAAAGTTACTAAACAATGTGGTTTTAGAAAGTAAAACATTGTCCTTTGCACTATAATTGTAGGTTTGTTCAAAACAATATCATTCCTCAAAATACGAAAAAAAAACATCAGTTTCACTCCAAGTGTAAAAAGTTATGCAAAACAATGTCTTTTATTAATACATAAGTATACTAGCATCTATTTGAGATTCAACTCTAATATACATTACCTAGGTTTAAAATTCACAAACAAGTCATTATGCATGTCATGGATTGTCTTAGTCCTATTTGAGAGACATGATTTCCGCAACTCACCTTAAAAGAAGGTGTACACTCCTTTGACTTCAACAATCCTCGTTGCGAGTTCCTTGACTCACAGCTCCCGAGCCTTTATATATACTAATGCAATGTATTTACTACTCCAACATATATCTTATATTTATACAACATCACATAAGTGTATAAAACACAATATCATAATTTTTAAATTGTAGGATTCGGCTATGAAGCTTCTTACATGGTTACTTCCCTTATTATTCACATAAGCTTTCTTTTGCATTTTCTAAGGCATTTAATGCCTTTGATCCAATACTTACACCTTTCAAAGCATAATTAAGCACATTCTATCCAAGTACATTAGGCCACTACTCATCAATATAATCAACAATTCAAGTTTACTCTAAGTAAACATGAAAGCCTCTTTCCAGTGCTCACCATTAAAATCCTTAAGTCCTAAGCCAAGTTCACTTAGGCATTTTATCAAACACCTAAAGGCATAAACTTGAAAGTCTCCTTATAATGTATTTCTTCCTCATTTTTCATCATTAATTCACACTATACATACACAATTAACATTGTAGAATTCATTTAAACCATCAATTTCAAAAGATATTCAAAATTTCACCAACTTTTACCAAAGAGAGGGCATTTTGGTTTTGGCTTAAGCTTCTCCATGTCTCATTTAATTCATCTAAACCATCTCTCATACATAGTCAAGCGTAGAGAACAACATATCTTAACACCAAACTCAAAATCATAATGTATAGAGAGATGAGACAAAATTTACCTAAACTTTTCTGGTGATATCATAAAATCCTTTGAGAATTTCTCATATCTAATGATAGATTTGATTTCCTTGACCCCAAATTAACTTATAACACCTTAGTTTGGGTTAGAGAATCAAAAGAATGGTGGAAATTTGATGATGACTGAAAATTCTTCTTCTTCTCCTCTCTTCTCCTTTCTTTTCCTTTCTTTTAATTAAAAATAAAGTGTTTTTAATGTTTTACGATGGGATGCATAGCCACACAAGGAGAAGGGTCTAGAATTTGACTCTTCTTTGACCAAACATGGTGAATTTACCTTTTTACCCTTAGTTTGTGTGAAATTACCATTATACCCTTCAAACTTGTCCTAAATTTGCAATTAAGCCCAAGATTTGAGAATGGCCAAAACTTTTATTTTCATTTTAGTCCCTAGTCTTTTGAAAATTGTAATTAAGCCCTTTTAACTTTATAAAATTACGTATTGGTCCTCCAAGAATTGAAAAATTACATTTAAGTTCCTTAACTTTTAACAGGTTGTAAATAAGCCCTTATTTACATCAACTTTTCATATTAATCTTTCTAAGTGCCCAGTAAGTCTACAAATCATGTCTAATCACCTTAAGGCATTAAAACATATTTAACTCGGCCACCATGGCCTTATCCATCCAATGGACTTAGTTTTACACATTTAGAAGCTTATCTGTTAGAAATCTCGAAGATTTGGCATAACGATGAACTCTAAGTTTATGTAAGGGATTATAACATTATATATCACTGACATATGTGCCGAAAGGATTCAAATACATTTTTGAACTCATATACAACCATGTTTATATCAATATACATTAGTATCTCTAAGTACAAACCAATACAAAAGGGCTCAGAAAATTTGGCGTTACAAATACTCCCCCTCAAAAGAGTTTTGTCCTCGAAACTCCTAAGTAGATGATACAAATAAATGGGGGTACTGATGTCTCATAGCATTCTTAGGCTCCTATGTCATCTCTTCGACCCTGTCACTCTTCCAAAGAACTTTGACCATGAGAACTTCCTTGCTGTGTAACCTCTTTATCTGCCGATTCAGAATCTGGACTAGTTTCACCTCAAAACTCAGATCTTCTCTCAGCTCCACTGGAGGTGTCTCCAAAATATGAGATGGGTTTAGTACATACTTATTAAGCATCGAGACATATAACACATTATGGATCCTTTCCAAATCAGGTGGCAATTCTGATCGATACGCCGCTGCGCTCTAGGATATAGAAAGGTCGAATATATCGAGGGTTTAGCTTCCCTCAGCTTTGAAATCGGGTTATACCTTTCCATGATGATATCGGAAGAAAAACCAAATCACTAACTGCAAACTCCAATGATCATCACCTCTTATCCACATAACTCTTTTGATGATCTTGGGAGGCTTTCATTTTCTCCTAGATGACTTTTACTTTCTGAGTGGTAATTTCTATCAATTCGGCTTCTTTGACTTTAGATGTACCAACCTCATCCCAACATAGAGGTTTCTTGCCCTTTCTCACATAAAGTGCTTCATATGGTGGCATCCCAATTCTTCTCTGATAACTATTGTTATAAGCAAATTCTATCAAAGGCAATTGACAGTCCTAACTTCCTTAGAACTCCAGCACAGATGCTCTCAGCATGTCCTCTAGTGTTTGAATAGTCCTCTCCGAATGACCATCAGTCTGGGGCTGAAAAGAAGTAATAAACTTCATCTTAGTCCGTAAATATTCTTGGAATTTTGGACAAAATCAAAAGGTGAATCTCATATCTCTATCCGATATTATATAAACTAGCATCCTGTGTAATTTCACAATCTCATCAATATACAGTTTTTCCAACCTCTCCAATGAGTAAATTGTGTAGATAGGCATAAAATGAGCAGACTTCGTCAATCGATCCACTATAACCTAAATAATATCATGACCCTTCGATATACGAGGTAGTCTAACTACAAAGTCCATTGTCATATGCTCCCACTTCCATTCTGGATTGGGCAAAGATTGTAGTATACCTGCTGGCTTCTAATTCTTTGCCTTTATCTGTTGACAGGGAAAACATTTAGTCACAAATTTCTCTATCTCTCTCTTTATCCCTGGCGGCCAATAGCTCTCTCTAAGAGTTCAATATATCTTGGTACTACCAAGATGTGTAGCATAAGCTGAACTGTGAGCTTCTTCCAAGATAGCTTGCCCGAGATCTTGGTCATCTGGTACACACACTCTATTTTTGAAGACTATCAACCCGTCTTCTCTCAGTCAGAACCCTTTATGCTCTTTGGATGGTAATTTCTCTCGAATGACCTTTAACTCAGGATCTTTAGCCTATGATCACCTGATCTCATCAAATAGTATTGGATGAACTTTAAACTGTACTAGCAATGTCCTGTCATCCTCAACCACTAAGAGTCCAACCTTAAGGCTCCATTTTCTCATCAAATGAGTTATGTAAGGATTTTGCCTAATTGTTACTACCAAACAGGACTTACGACTCAATGCATCAGCTACCACATTTGCTTTTCCCAAGTGATAGTCAATTACTAAGTCATAATCCTTAATTAATTCCAACCATCTCCTTTGTATGAGGTTTAGCTCTTTTTGTGTCATTAGGTACTTCAGACTCTTGTGATCGATGTATATATGGCAAGTCTCCCCATAAATATAGTGTCTCCAAATCTTGAGTGCAAACACCACCGTAGCGAGCTCTAAATCATGCGTAGGATAATTTAATTTGTGCTTCTTCAGCTATCTAGAAGCGTATGTGATCACTCACTGGCTTACATAAGTACATAACCAAGCCCTTGACGACTGGCATTACTGTATACCTCACACCTACCCCCTGGGTAGGTAAAGCAAGCACTAGAGTAGTAGTCAATCGTCTTTTCAGTTCCAAAAAACTCGCCTCACATTTTTCATCCCACTGAAAATTTACCCCCTTCTCGGTAAGCCGCGATAAAGTGGCTACATATACTGAGAAGCCCTTAACAAATCTCCTATAATAACTAACTAACCCTAGAAAGTTGCAAACTTCAATCACATTCTTGGGTTGCTCCCACTCAAGTATAGCTTCCACTTTTTTTTGAATCCACATAAATACCTTCTCCTGGTACCACCTGCCCAAAGAATCCTATCTCCTAAAACCAAAATTCACACTTTAAAAACTTTACATACAATTGTATTTCGTGAAGTATTTGTAACATAATTCGGAGATGTCTAGCATGCTCTTCCCCATCCTTAGAATAAACTAGAAGGTCATCAATGAAGACTATGATAAACTAATCTAAATAAGGATAGAACACCCTATTCATAAGATCCATAAATGTTGTAGGGGCATTTGTCAATCCAAACGACATCACCAAAAAATCATAGTGTCCATACCTTGTCCAGAAAGGAGTCTTGTGCACATCACTTTTAGCAATCTTCAACTGATGGTACCCAGACCTCAAATCTATCTTTAAGAATACAGTAGCTCCTCTTAACTGGTCAGATAAGTCGCCAATCCTGGGAGGTGGATATTTACTTTTGATGGTAACTTTGTTTAACTACCGATAATTAACACATAAATAGAGGGTCCCATACTTATGCTTGACAAATAATATTAGTGCTCCCCCAGTGAATAACTTAATCTGATGAAGCCTTTGTCTAATAACTCTTGCAACTGAACCTTCAGTTCTTTCAATTCAGCTGGTGCCATGCGATATGGTGGTAAAGATATCGATGTTTTCCACGTGACTAATTCAATTAAAAGATCAAACTCCCGATCAGGTGGCAATCTAGGTAACTCCTTAGGAAAGACATCGGGGAACTTGCATATAATAAGAACATCTCCAAGTTCAACCATCTGTGCTGAAATGTCAATCACATGTGCGAGGTATACCTAGTATCCCTGACGAATCAACTTTTTAGACTTAACCGTCGATATTAAAAAGCTCGGAAACACCCATTAGTCACTAGTAAGTTTAATCGAGCCTCCACCTTGAGTTTCAAACTCCACCTCTTTCTTAAAACAATCAACCCTAGCGTGATGCCTCTCTAACCAGTCAATCCCTAATATCACCTCAAAATCCTAAAGATCGAGGGAAATAAGATCTAACTCTAACACAGCATCACCGACCTTTATCTTATAGGCCATCTATGCTTCATCATAAGCTACTTGCTTTCCAAGAGGAGTAACTATAATGAGAGGGGGATCTAACAGCTTTAGTACTGTATTCCTCTAGCTCGGGTTGTCAAGTTCTAACCTTGTGATGACTTCCCCTTCCTTGTCCAACCATGCTATCATTATAAAATCAAAGAAAAAGATGTTGTTTAATAAAATATATTAGACTAAGCTTAGCTTATCTGATGTCCTTTACACCCCAAGGAATGTCGACAAGTATTCTCACTGAGGTCAAAATCATCCGACCGTTAAAGATGTCAATTTAACGATTTGAGACTCAACTTCTCGACCAAAGACTGTTAAAACCTAAACTCAACTCCTAAGGCTCATGAATCTTTTGAAAAAGGTAATAACCCTTTTAAAAATATAAAAACTTGCTCTGATACCATTTGTAACAGCCTAGATAACCCGCCCATAGATATTATCTACTTTTGGGCCTTATCTCAACCAAGCCTTGACGATTTTGCTCTTCCCATCCCTGGGAAAACATGTCTATGGGGGAGAGGTATCCATACCCTTATAAGGTGTACTTCATTCCCCTCTCCAACTGATATGGTAATCTAACAATCTCCCCCTTTAGGGCTCAGCGTCTGCGCTGACATACCAGTTCGAGTACTGGCTCTGATACCATTTGTAATAGCCCAGACCACCCACCTATAGATATTATCTGCTTTTAGTCCTTAACTAGCCAAACCCTCATAGTTTTTCTTTTCCCACCCTCGAAAAAATGTGTCTATGTGGGAGAGGTATACATACCCTTATAGGGGAACATAGTTCATTCCCCTCTCCAACTGATATGGGAATCTCACAGTTTGAAAACGATATAATAGGTGCTTCTTAGATTGTGAATAATAAAGCTAGGAATAAATAAAGTGACTATTGAACACCATCAATTAAGCAGACTAGTGATATCTTCCACCTTTAAGTAGACCAAGAATCTTGATCGCCCTTTAAATCATCGTCAAGATATGTATGATTTAGTCAATGAATTCAAGATTGCAGCCATAAGGAAATATAAAGGAGAAAACAGGGCCAATAACTCTCATATTGTATCCCCTTCCTAATGTCATTTTTCTTATAATATATGAGAGGGCCCAAACCCTTTTTAATTGGAATTTTAGATCCTATGCTAAAAGTAGATAATTGTAATAAGTTAAATCTCTTGAAAAGGAATTGGTTAATCATTTCTAATCATCTTACTCATTATTATGACAAAATATTCATTTCTTTTGACCTTAAAACACTCGAGATTCAATATTTTATAATAACTTATTTATTCATCCACTTTTCTATAAGAATTTTATAGGAGAAAATTAATTTTCAAGTTAATTTTGTCTATGCTTTTAGTTTTGTTTTTTAAAGAAACTCATTATATGACTTTAACATCATTATTCACCCATTAGAAGTTAAAAGGAAATGTCTACATAAGGAACTACTATAATGACTGCAATAGTTTTGTGAATCATATAGATGTTATTGATCTTAAGAAGGAAGGATAATTCCAGTTAGAGAAATAAGCAAAATTAGGGATGGTTCTTAGGGGAAAAACTTGACAGAACACTTGTCAATACCACTGGTTAACTACATTTCTAAATAGAAAGGGCTTGTTTAATTGTCCTTTATTCTCTGATCACACTTCTATGAAATACATAACCTAAATATTAAAGCAATAAAGAAAAACCCCTTTTTGATTTAATAACTTCTTAGAAGATGATGAGGAACTTAAGGAAGATGTTAGAAATGTTTAAGCCATGATTTTGGCATAAATATTTTCTTTGCATAAGGAAACTATATATGGTTATGGAGAAGCTCAACAAACTTCATCTCAAAGTTTATATCAATACACAATAGGCAATTTTTGAAACAAAAGCTAATCCAATTCAGTCTTAACACAATATTTATCAAGCTCCTACAAATGAAGTAAAAACAAGTAAAAGAAAAGACAACTATGTATAATTATATTAAAGTTGTGGAAGTGAATTATTTTATTCTTAATTAGAAATTAAGACTTCAATGACTAAAAATTGGAGATTGAAACACCTCTTTGTTCTATAAATCAATCTCTTAAGAAAAAACTTCACTAAGATAGCCTCTATTAAAAAATGGACATTGGCATATTCACAAGCTAAAATATTGTTAAAATTTCATTAATATTTCATAAACACCTTTGGCACTAACTCTAATAGTTGTTCTTATGTTCATGTGCTTAAAATTTTCATCTTAAAGTACATTATTGATATTGAAGCTTAACTCTTGCTTATGCACTTTAATGCAACATAATTAAAGAAAGTTTTATTTAATCTAAAGCAAAATAAAGCCTCTATCCCTGATGGAACAAATGTTTACTTCTCTTTGAAGATTTAGAACTAAACCAAACATATAGTCATTAAATTTGTTCTAGATTTGTTGAAAAGGTAAGATGGTAAAGGAATTTAATAAGACCTTTATTGTCCTTATACCAAAGTTACCAAATTCTAATTCTCTAATTTATTTTAGGCCTATCTCCTATTGAAACCCTCTTACTTCACTTTCCAAACTATTCCCCTAATTAATTTAAAGTAGACAGAATCATTCCGTTCAAAGGACCTTTTAGCAAATTCATAACTGCTTCATACTCAACTTTGTTCTCCTTTAACTCCTATGAAGTTAAATTGTGTAAGTTAGTGTGGTTCAAAAACAATGTCCCTAAATTATCTTTTACACTATAGATGGCTATAAAAAAATAGGCTTATTATGTTAGACAAGATGTCTTAAAATGTTTTTAACATATGCATCTTATTTCAAATTTATCTTGAGATAAGAGACCATCTATAGTTCTCTTTTAATTACTCTTTTAACATTTGGAAAAGTATACTAGTAAGGTTCAACCTGCAATATCTTCCCCCAACCATGAAGGAAACATTAGAATGGATAATAAGTCAAAAATTCAATAATAGCAGTGACCTCACTATGTTCAGATTGGGAGTAAGCTGTTTAATATATAAATTATGAAAAGAAAGGAACTATTGATAATTTCTCAACATAAATTATGAAGTACAAGCATTTAACAAATCTATATACTATAACTTTAGGGAGATACTGATAATAAAAAATTGCATCTTAGTTATATTTCTATATACAAATTGAATTAAGGCCTTAACTATCTAAACATAATCATCTACGTATACATTTATTGAACATAACCAAGGAATTTCAACCAAAAATTAGTTTAATACAATTTATAGAATCTAGTCCAAAAATATTAGGAAAGCACTAAATAAGGATGAAATTATAATACTCAACTTTTAAGTATGGCTCAAATAGAGAACTTAAAAAGAATCTCACCTAAAATTACAAGAAATATAGGAATTGATTGAAAAATAATGACCTATATAGCGTTAAGCGAAGCCTAAGAAAGAAGAGAGTAGAAGCGTGATTAACTGTAAATAATTAGGACTTTACTCATATATGAAATCAAAGAAGTCATGCAAGGAATTATAAAATATAATTGTATTCAAATATCTCACTTATTTTAGCTACAAAAGAAATCTCTATTAAGTTTAAGCAAAGAGGGGAGTCGTAAAACTTATTTATCTTAATGGATCTTTACGAGGGCATAACAACCATTCATGCGTGACTAAAGAAGAGGCCAAAAAAGGATTAACACTCTAAATCTTAATATGTTTAGGAAACAACTAAAGAATAATACCTTGGAAGCTTGAGTAAGAATTAAATGTTACCGACAGACCAAGATGAATAAGAGCCAATCCAAAGAGTTAGTACTCTATAGTACTCTAAGCTTCAAATATAAGTGGATAATATGCAGGTTATGGGAAAGCCACGTGTGCACTAAGAAGCAATGGTTGTATTCTAATTACTTTATATTTCCAACCCTCTTTGATCTTTTGTGGTTGGTCTTTTGAATTAAAACACTTCCAGGTAGTTCCTTACCTATTTGGAAAAAAAGAATTCATTTAATTTTCAAAAAAGCGGTTACAAAATTGTAGCAAAACTCCTAGCCTTAAGACTTAAAGATATGTTGGAATCTCACATTAATCCATCATATAGGGCATTCATTAAAGGGAGTTAAATTAAGGATAACATTCTATTAACTCAAGAAATTTTTAAGAATTATAATAAGAAACTCTCTTTCAAGATTTGTACAATAAAGATTGACTTTCACAAAGCCTTTGATCTCCATCAATTGGAACTTCATATTGAACATTTTGTGAGACTTTGGTCTTTCATGAAAAATTAAGTCTTTTACAACATCATATTGAATGTTGAGCCAAAAACACTTATTAAAGGTGTAAAAGGATTGGGGTTAAGTGATTTCATCTCTCCATACTTATTTACTATGAGTGTTGAATCCTCACAAGACTTCTTGATCATATTACAAGTTAAAAAAGGAAATTTAAATATCATAATTAATATAAGAAACTGGAAATTTATAATTTACTAATTGCTAATGACTTTTTGCTTCTCTCAAGGACTGATCCTAACTCTATTAGTGCAATAATAATGGCTATCAAAACCTTTAAAGGTCTTTCCAGTCTTTCAATAAACAAGGATAAGAGTCAGGTGTTTGTCTCAATAGGAGCAAACAATCTTTCTAGTTAGTTTTTTAACTTGATAGGCCTCAAGACCATGTAGCTCCCCTTCGCATGTTTGCACATACCTATCTTATATACAAGACCAGTTTTTAAAGATTTTTCTTCCTTTAATTGAAAGGATATAAATAAGAATCAATAAATAATATAATAAAAGCTTATACTTTTCATGTAAAATCCAACTTATAAATTCAGTACTCAACTTCATGCATGTATATTGATTCTCACATCCAATGTTTTTAAAAGCTTGATTAAAGAAAAAATGCTTAAACATTTTTTCTGGTTAGGAGATATCACAAGAAAATTTATTACTAAGGTGAAATGGAGTGATATGTGTATATCTAAAGAGGAAGTGGTCTGAAGATTCTTCCAAAAAGACTTATTAATAAGGCTTTAATGATTAAAAGAGTATAGAGGATTATGACTAATAAAAAAGCCTTATGAATTAAGTGAATTCAAAATTAATGCTTAAGGAAGAAGAGTTTCTACAATATTAGTCTAAAAGCTAATACATCATGGATTATACTTCACATTCTTAAGCTGAACGAACAAGTTAAATTGGAGTTCAAGAACAAACTTGGTGATGACTACACCATATGGTTTTTTGTTTAATAATTAGAGCCACCTTGGGACATCATATGAACTCAGTGACTTTTCAACTTTTAGAGAATTAATTCAAGATGATGCAATGGTTAAAAAAGTTATAAAAGATAATTAATAGGGTTTAATTAAAGGAATTTGTCTAATTTAATAGATGTTACACTAAATTATAACCCTAACTTTGACAAAGAGTTGAGGTACTCGTCTGGTAACTTCTCCAACAAATCTTGAACAAATCTACTAAGGATCAGGGCCATAAAAGGCCTATGCCATAAATTAGTGCGGCATAAGTAGGTTATTTCAAAGGTCTCATTCATATTATGACTTGCTATCAAAAGAAGACTAACCAAAATGTATAGGATATTTGACAACTCTAACTTAACCAACTGTTGTACTCTCTATAAACAATGTTAAGTCAAGAAGACTTCACTTCTTTTATTGATTTTGATGAAAGTCAAATAATAATAATAATAGAAGTGTGTGAACTATTTTGACGAATTTTTTAAGTGAGTAGATAAATATAAGTGGCACAAATCATCAAATCAAGATGATACTTAAGTAAAAGCTGAATAAGATGGATCAGACGAAGTAATCAAATCTAAGACATCAGACAAAACATACAAATTTAAGCAAGTCAATGTAATTGAAGAATGTGCTAGAACGTCAGTTAGTTAGAGTTAGTTACAGGACTCAACTAATAACAGACTTTAGAAGACTCAACAAGCAGATTTTTCAGGAAGACCGTTAGAGATTTAGGCTATAAATACTAGTTATAGTCGTAGACTTCAAAAAGAATTTTTGAATGTACAAAAATACTCAAGAGAATTTATGTGCTCAAGTGCTTATGATATGAAAACTATTTTGAGAGAAACAAAGAAAGAAAGAGAGCAAATACATCTATAACGTGAGTTTGAAAGCTCAAACAATATCTTTTCGAGAGAAAGGAAGGAAAGAGCCTGAAGAGGCTAAGGAAGCAGATAAAGAATACTTTGTGAAAGAGACCTAAAAAGGCTCTGCAAGTGTAGAAATAATACTTGTAACATTGAAGAAGATAGTGAAATTTCAGACAAACTCTGAGGACTAGACGTAGCCTAAGGTTAAGGGTGAACTAGTATAAATCGTGGTGTCATATTCTCTAACTCTTACCTTTCTAATTTTCTTATTGTTAGAAGAATAGATACTAATTTTCACTATTGCATTACTCATCAATTTAAGTGCATTGTGTAAACTTGTAATCTTCTGAATTTGTCAAGAAAATCAATAAGATTTTAAAGATTCATATCTTAGACAATTTAACACAATTCAACCCCCCTTCTGATGTATTTTGCATATTATACATGATTTCTATATTAATAAGTGATTTACTTTAGTTAGTATCAGAGCAAGGTTTCCAAGAAACACTCTTACAAAGTAAGGATAAAGATCCATGGCTGAATCACATGTTTTTATAGCAAAAGGTGCCTCGGTCTCAAGACCCCCTGTATTCAATGGTAAAGATTATCATTATTTGAAGGATATGATACAGCTCTTCATAGAATCCACACACATTGATCTTTATGATATCATTGAAAATGGTCCATATATCCCAACAAACAACGAAGGAGAAAGCATCTCTTGTGGTCAATTGATTAGAAAGCTCGCTTTCAATTAAACTCAAAGACCAAGTTCTTTTTAAGTTGTGCTCGAAGCAGAACTTAATATGATAAGGTTCATATATGCGAATATGTAAAGGAAATATGGGACACATTAGCCATTGCACATGAAGGCATAAACCAGGTGAAAAAACTAAGATTGGTATTCTTGTTCATCAGTATGAGCTGTTCAAGATGAAAGACGATGAGTTTATTGATTAGATGTTTAGATGATTTCAAACAATTATTAATGGACTTAAAGCTTTGGGGAGAATATACGATAGTCAAGATCATGTCAGAAAGATTCTCAGAAGTCTTCCAAAAAGATGGAGACCTAAAGTAACAGCAATACAAGAGGCTAAGGATTTAAGCAAGCTGAAGCTAGATGAATTGCTTGGATCACTAAAAATTCATGAAGTAGAGCTTGATGCTGAAGATAAACCCAGAAGGGATAAATCTATTGAATTAAATGCTGGTCAGAAGAATCAGAAGATGTAGAAAAATAGAAGTACATCTTTAAAAGCATTAAAGATTGAAGAAATCAAGAATGACGATACTAGTGAATTTGATCAAGATTCAAGTGAAGATGAAGATGAGCTATCCTTCATTTCAAAAAAGATTAGAAGGATGTGGAAAAAGAAATCAAGGGGAAATAAAGAATTCTCTTTCAAAAAGAATAGCAAAGACGATTTCAAGGGGAAAGCGATGATGAAGTAATTTTTAATTTTCATGATCTTTAGGAAGCCTATTTAGAATTGTTAGAAGATTCACATATTATCTTAAAACAATATAGGCTATTGAAAAAGAAATTTGTTGAAAATTTGAAGAATACAAAACTTTTAGAAGAAAACGTCTGCCTCAAGAAACAAGTAGACGATATGAAAAAGAAAGTAACTATAGACAAATCTGTGGAAATTATTCTACTAAAATAAAGGATTAATAGTCTTTGAGCAGATTTATTGAAATTTACAGAAAGTAAAAAAAAGATGAATGACTTGATTGGGAGTTATAGACATCCAAATGATAAAAGCGGATTAGGCTTTAATAATAGAAATACTACTCATAATAGTAATGTTCTTTATAATAAGAAGTTTGTTGATAATAGGAATTTTGTTCCTAATAAAAAGAAAAAGAAACATATATTCTTATTATTCAAAGAAAAATTATATGATTAACCCTAAAGGACCTAAGAAAATATAGGTACCTCAAAAGGGTATTATATATGTTGCAGATCTCCTTACTTGGAAGAAGCAACCACCATCAATGGTATTTGGACAGTGGCTACTCGCGACACACGACGGGCATAAGGTCTATGTTCCTAGACCTCCAACATAAGAAAGGAGGATTAGTAACTTTTGGAGATAACAAGCAGGGCAAAATAATTGGGATCAGAAAAATTAGTAAAGATTCTCTTTTGTCTATTAATAATGTTTTGCTAATTGATGGCTTAAAGCATAATCTAATCAATATAAATCAATTATGTGATTCTGGAATTGAAGTATCCTTTAATCAAAATTCTTGTCTAGTAAAAAACAAGGACAGTTCCATATTCATTTCTACCAAGAGATGAAATATTCTCTATAAAATTAACTTAGATGATTTGAAAAGTCAAAATATTTCATGTCTTATATTAAAAGATGATGAAAAAACTGATTTGGCACAAAAAGTCAAGTCATGTTAGCTTTAAAAATATTTCCAAATTAGTTAGACATGATTTAGTAAGGGGTTTACCAAAGATAAGTTTAAAAAAGATTTCTTTTGTGAAAGTTGTCAAAAAGGAAAACAAGTTAAAACACCTTTTTCATCTAAGAATATTGTAACTTTGTCTAGACCACTAGAGCTGTTACATATATACTTGTTTGGTCCAACCAGAACAGCAAGTCTTGGTGGAAAGAGGTATGGTCTTGTGATTGTTGATGACTTTACTAGATTTTGTTGGATATTATTTTTATCTCATAAAGACGAATCTTTTAAATGCTTTATAGTCTTATCTAAAAAGTTACAAAATGAAAAACAAATTTCTATTGCTAGAATTAGGAGTGATCATGATGGAGAATTTGAAAATAAAAAATTCAAAATATTTTGTGAAGAGAATAGAATTTTCCATAATTTCTCTGCTCCTAGAACTCCTTAACAAAATGGAGTTATAAAGAGAAAGAACAGGACGATTCAGGAAATAGCAATGACTATGATATATGAAATGAATCTTTCTAAGTACTTCTGGGCAGAAGTTGTAAATACAGCTTGTTATATTCAAAATAGAGTATTTTTACGACCTATTTTAAATAAAACTCCATATGAATTATGGAAGGGAAGAAAGCCAAATATTTCGTATTTTCATCTTTTTGGTTGCAAATGCACTATCTTTAATAGAAAAGAAAATTTGGATAAATTAGATTCTAAGATCAATTCAGGAATTTTTCTAGGTTATTCTATTAATTCTAAAGCTTATAGAGTTTATAATCTTATTTCTAGATCTGTTAAAGAATCTATGCATATAAAGTTTAATGATGATTCTCATCTAGATAAAAGAGACGATTATGATGATGAAACTCTATCTGCTCCCTTAGTTAATAATCTAGACGATTCACTACTAGATGATCCTTCTGATAAAGTAATAGATAACTCTGAAAATATTAGCTTAAGAAAAGGTTGGAGATATAAATCTTCTCACCCAGAAAACTTGATTATAGGAAAAACATTAGAAGGAGTGAGAACTAGATCTAAGTTTAAAAGAGAGGCCAATGTAGCATTTGTTTTTGAATTAGAACCTAAGAAAATTGATGAAGCTCTTCAAGATGAAGCTTGGATTTTAGCTATGCAAGAGGAGTTAAATCAATTTACAAGGAATAAAGTTTGGTCTCTAATCCCTAAACCCTCTAATAAATCTATTATAGGAACTAGATGGGTATTAAAAATAAACTAGATGAATCAGGAAAAATAACCTATAATAAAACAAGATTAGTAGCTCAAGGTTATAATCAACAAGAAGAAATAGACTATAATGAAACATATGCTCCTATAGCTAGACTAGAAGCTATTAGGATCTTGCTTGCATATGCTATTCATCATGATATAAAACTGTTTCAAAAGGATGTGAAAAGTGCATTTTGGAAAGGTTTTATAGGCGAAGAAGTTTATGTAAAACAACCCCCAGGTTTTGAAGACATTGATAAACCAGATTTTGTGTATAAAATTCATAAAGCTTTGTATGGATTAAAACAAGCACCTTGTGCATGTTATCATCATTTGAGTTTGTTTTTTATTAAAAATGACTTTGTTAGAGGTCAAATAGACAAAATATTATTTCAAAAAAATGTTTTAAATGATTTTATCGTTGTACAAATATATGTAGATGATATCATTTTTTGTGCTACTTCTAGAAAATTATGTTCAAATTTGAAAATATTATGAAAAGTGAATTTGAAATGAGTATGATGGGTGAATTGAAGTTCTTTCTTGGTTTACAAATTAAACAAACTGAAGA
>JANQBM010245471.1:0-21830 GCA_025594535.1 Erythroxylum domingense | reverse complement strand
AAGCCATATATATATATATATATATATATATATATAATAATTTTCCATAATCCTTAACCTTCTCTTATAGATTTAGGAATTGGGTTACTAGATGTATAACCTTTAACTTCCTTTAATGTTCTAGTAAATAGAGAGTCTACACACATCTTTAGGGGGAATAAGGGACTTAAAAAAGGGCCCCTATATCCCCATATCTATTTATCTTTTGCATGAAGGCTTTATCTAGGTTGGTGAAACATAGCATCTCAATAGACCCTAACTTCAAGTTTCATAGTAGACGTAAAAGGTTAAGAATGTTCAGCTTGTGTTTTGCTTACAACTTGCTCTTCCTCTTAAAATCCAATGACAAATCAATAACCACCATGATGATTTCTCTATGTACCTTTAATAAAAAGGCTTCAAGAAAGATAAGATAAAGGTTAATAATAAGGTTATAATCAATGAAAATTGCTAAAGATCAAAATTGATTACTCCTAAGGGATAAAATATGGTAAGGTAATTATTAAGAAAATAGGCTAAACAACTGTTGAAACTAAATAGGTTTATCACTTTAATACTTCTAAGTTAACAGAAGTGATTTTAACATACATAACAAGAGCAAATTTTAGAATTATTCAACTATCCATGACAAAAAAAATAAAAGAATAAAAGAGCTTAAATATTGGGGTCATGCTTAAAAGCTTAAAAAAACAAAAAATAGTCTTATATGTGTAAATAATATGCAATTTTCATTCAAATTGACTATCTTAATGACTAAAAAAATATAACTTATAAAAGGAAGTTTATTCTAACTTTTATCGTTATGCATACTAATTCAATTCAATAATCAATAACAATTTAAAATATTTATGGATAGATTTTAACTAATTTAGGATATTAGTTAATAAAATTCAATAAAAAAGATCATAATAAACTTTAAGAAATCCCTCCCCAACATTTAAAACAATACATCGTCCCCAATGTACACAATATAAGCACATATGAATAAAAAGTGAAAAAGTGTATTTTCTTTCCTAAATTTCGAAGGCTACAAAATAAAATGCCCTTAAGTCTAAAAGTATCTTCTTTGATTGCAAATGGTGAATGATAGGCCAACTTTAGAGGTTTTCTATCCCTTATGGCTCACCTTCTACTATTATCTAATACAGGGGAGGAGGATCATATCATATGGAAACTTACTTCAGATGGTGTTTTCTCTAACCAATCATGTTATAGACTCCTTTCTAATAGCTCAATGGTGGTCCCGTGGTTGTCCCTTGTATGGCACAATACCATCAGTCCCAAAGCAACCATCATCACTTGGCTAGCTATCAAGAATTGACTCCAAACTATGAATCAATGGCATGGTAAGGTTGATGAATTATGTGTTATTTGTAACATGACTTCTGAAGACTGTGACCATTTATTCTTCCAATGTAATTACTTAAAAGCTATCTAGAGTCGTATTATGCACGTTTTACCTAATCAATATGGTAGCTATGATTAGGTGTTCGTATTGCATTGGTTCATAACCAAATCAAGCAAAGGAACTCTAACCTTTTTACAACAGCCTTCTCCATGTCCATATATAACATTTGGAAAGAAAGAAATAGTCGTAAATTCACTGACACAAAGG
The DNA here is from genome assembly GCA_025594535.1 of Erythroxylum domingense. Lineage (NCBI taxonomy): Eukaryota > Viridiplantae > Streptophyta > Magnoliopsida > Malpighiales > Erythroxylaceae > Erythroxylum > Erythroxylum domingense. The sequence continues at coordinate 20,215 of JANQBM010245471.1, read as the reverse complement.
AAGAGAAATATCAACTAGCCAATAGAATTATCAACCAAATATGATTGGGCATTTTTGCCAAAGATGCACAAAGGTTGCTCTTTACAGACATGCAGAGAAAATGGAAACCCTAAATTTTTGAAGCTTTTCACTTTGATTTGATCTTCTTATTGTGTTTTCTTTGATATCCTTTGTAATATAGAGTAGTCGCATTTTTTTTAATCTTTGAACATAATGTATTGTTGTAATAGTTTCCTCTATTGAAATTCACCATTCATTTATTAACAAAAAGAATTTCAGAATTCTGATTTTGATGAGGTTCTATCCTATATAAGATATAATCATCCTTACAAAATATAAATAAGAATGGATAAAAATAAAAATAGAAAATAACTAAAAATATGGAAATAAAAATTGCATAAAAAAACAAAAATATAATGTTCAGACAAAAGAAAATAATAAAATAAAGATAATAAGAAAAAGAAAATTAATTATAAAAAGAAAAGAAACAACCAAATTAAAGCATCCCCCTATCCTGCTGTGACTCTAGCATGTTTGTTGATGGAGGATCCTCAGGTCATATATCCTTAAAATGTGGATGAGTTGTTGATGATGTACCTGCTCCAGATGATGAAGGTTGAAAAGTCACACCTTGATGGCTCACCATCTGCATCAAAAGATCTCCCATCCATCTAATAGATGTCTCGATCTAGCCTATCTGCTCTACAATCTCCTCTTATTATACTCAGATAGTCTGTTAAGTACAAATGAGTTGCCTTATGTGTCTCTCCAATCGAGCTATCTTTAGCTGGTCCCAATATGGTGTCTACACCCTGGGTACTCCCGTACTATCCTCCTTATTTACCTTTCCTCCCGTCTAGGATGGCAGTGAATGCAACTACAGTACCTGCTTCACCGTGTGTGGATCCTCCCTAGCTCCTCTCAATTTTGCTAGCTCATCAAGAACCCTAATTAGGCAGTAGATATCACTTATAGGTCCCTTCCATCTATGTACCATATGTATACATTTTATGACATCAAGGTTTAGCGCTACCATGGAATCATCGGCCGCATCATTGGTAGTTTATTGAAGACACCATCTATCTTGCAATGTTATTAATATGTAAGTTACATCGTGTTTTACGACATAATTTGATATGTGTTTAGTTGTTAGTTCAATCATTTAGTATGTATTTAGGTTAGAATTATGTTAGCTTGTTAATTATTTATGCTTTAAGTGTTTTATAGGTTAGAACAAGTCTTTGAGCTTAAATATTATGTTTTTGAGGTACCTTGATTTGTTTGTTAGTATTTTAGGGTCAACATCAAAGAATGGAGAAGGTTCAAAGACATTCAAGCTGAAAAAATAGCCTACGATTGTGACAGAAGCACCAGAGTTAGCCAAATGGCCTGTGTTGGGCAGATGCGCAAACATGCAAGAATGTTAAGTTTCGAGGAAGTTTTTGGACCTTTCAAACCTCGATAAAACCCTAGGACTGCTTAGGACACAAAATAATATTTAAAGAACAAGAAAAGAGGTAGAGGAGTTTTTGCATCAGTCATGTTAAGAAACCCTAGAGAGAAATCATCAAGAGATAAAGGAAGAGAAGAAGAAAGAGAGAAGAGGAGAAGAAGCTGACTCAACGTAATTCCCAGATTAGGAGGTTTCTAGACGTCTCTACCTCCCATCGTCCATTTAGATTGTATTTCTTATTTAGTTTCAGTTTTATTATTGTATAGAATTGGATTGAACAGTTGATGATAGGATCTAGAATGTTGAGGATGTTCTAAACTCACATTCAAAATTTTATTGTTGAATTAATGAAGATCTGATTGTTTATGTGCTTAATGGATATGTTGTGGTTTGATGTTGTAATTGCATAATTAGATAATAAACTGAGAGGGTGAATTGCATGAAAAATAATTAAATTGGACTAATGATAGTTAGGTGATTTAATAGAGACAACAATTGAATCAGATTGAGAAATTGTGTGAAGAAAGATCTTGCATAGGTTTCCAATAGTTTATTAGAGAACTTCAGAACTAATTAGGATTTTGGACAGGTTATGAATTGAGAGATTGTAACCTCTATAATATGATTAGGATTAATGATTTAGGGTTAATGGTTATAATTCGAGAGAGAGTAATCCACCCTAGGATAGTTTGGAACTAACAATCTAATAATTCATAATCAGTTAGGTTAACATTAATGATAGGTAAAATTTCCTTTCTCTCAATTGGTAATTTCTTTCGATTGATTCTTGGGTATGTCGCAATTGCTTAGTCATCATTATTTTCATATTTGATTCTTAAATTGATTAATTGAATTAAATTCTCGTATTAGTTTCGTGTAACTTGAATTGCTATTATTGTTTATGGCCTTAGAATTTAGGATTAGATTAACTCTCTCCTCGTGGGGTTGACAATTTTGGTGCTACACTAACAAATCGTACGCTTGCCGATTATCGAGGGCTAATAATTAAAACTTACACACAACCAAACCACTGACCAAGTTTTTCTTGTCATTGTCAGGGAGGCGATTAGTTTAGTTATTTAGTATAAGATTTTTCTTCTTTTTTTAAAAAAATTGGGCATAAAGTACACGATACATCAACTTCGTTATTACCAGACAATAATGGGGAATCTCAAGAGTTAAATGCCAAAAATAGATAAAAAGAACGATCATAGAGGATCTATATTATAGGGAGCAAAAGACTCTTGCGGATTTCAATAAGCCCCAATTTAGTTAGGAAAATCAACATCTTTATATAAACCTGTACATTTCAGGGTGGCAAAACCACCCAGATTTCTATTGGTCCAATAATATAAGTGCTCACATAGGACATCAAGACGTATTTGAATTCAGTAAGATGAGTCCAGTTTATGGGATTCCAAATTGGACAAAATCATGGATAAGCTAACAAACATGGAAGAGAACTAGAAGAGACTAGAAAAGCAATTTGATTAAGTAACAAAAAATTATGCTGTTTCTGTTCACAACCTGGAGATTCAAGTAAAACAACTTTCTCTTGAATTTTGTAAGAGAAGTGTGGAAGACTCTCTAAGCAATATGGAATTATATCAATGAGAGTAATATAAGGCTATCACACTTAGAAATGGGGAAGAACAAGAAGAACCTATGGAAGGCCATATTGAACCTATCTTGTAGAAGACTAAGAGATGAGGAAAGAGGATGAAGAAAAGAATAATAACTCTCCTGATTATTCCTTAGATCTTAGCATGCTGTGCTTAAACATCAAAAATACTTACGTAGTGTCCATGAAGAGAACCTCATCATTTGGATTAGTGATGACCAAGTGATATTCAATATGAATGATGCATTAAAGAATCCGAAGGAGGGTGACTCATTTAGAAAAATTGTCGTACTCAATCTTTGAAGGAATGAGCGGATGAAGAGCACATGACAATGGAAATCAAATTTGAAGAAGCTATGGAAGTATCTGTTCAAGAAGCTAAAGAAGAAGAGGAGATGAGGGCGAATGAGGAAGAACCAAGAAGAGAAAAACTCACCCTCTTATCGGGCAAACTGTTGGATTCTATAGAAGATTTAGGGAGTTTTGTTATTCACTGTTTTGTTAATAGTTCGCTCAAAAAAAGTAGATTACTGAGCTTAATTAGTTTTAATAATGTTATCAATGTTGCCTTTCTGATTATTTTGCAATTTTTTTGCTTACTTAAAGGCTACAAAACTATTATTGAACAAAAAAGGTCGAAGAAAGCTAGTCATAATTAATCCCAACTAAGTTTCCATGGATAGAGCATCGAGCTACCAACATTAAAAGAAGCATTGCATAGGAGGCAACTCATGGATTGTTAATTCCATGTTATTTCCTTTGACTTTGAGATAGTTTGAATTTTGTAGTTAGGTTATTTCATTTCCAAATAAGGTCAGGAAGGCATAGGACTTCAACATGAGTTGATGATCAAGGAAGTAAACAAAAGGGAGGTAAAAGAGCTATAAAGAGTTAGAAAGTGATCACAGGAATGTGTAAAAGGACAAAAGAAGAAACAAATTAGAAATTGGTTCTAGGCCACGATCGTGGCCTACGGCAGAGTAAAACTATACATGCGATTTTTAGCTAATATTTTTCCCATTTTACCCTTAACCTATGTATTCATTTCATACTTCATTTTATCACTCGCTTTCATTTTAACTTTATCTCTTTAAGTTAGAACCTCCAAGCACTCTCACTTCTCTCTAACTAAACTCTAAATTTCCACTTTATTCTAACTTCCACCTATTTACAATATAGTATGTTGCGTATTAAGCAGTCAGTAATGCGTAATCAATCATTGAGATAGAATCAAGTTTTGGAACGAGGGCGAAGGAACAGGGCAATGAACTTTGGAGCCCCTTTCCCTATCTATAAAGAGGAAGAAGGTATTAGTTTCCAATCCCTTAATGTTAAATAAATAGTAGTCCTAAAATATTTTGACTTTGATACACTTGATAGGTTAGAATTCTGAGATAGGGTAGAGAATCTAGCAAAAAGAATTTAGTGGGCAAAGTTTATACACTTCCATATCCTGTCTACCAAGAGCTCACTCTCGAATTCTTCATTTCCCTTTATTTTAAACCTAATAACCCTAAGGAAATGTGGTTTAGGTTATGGGTACGAACTTATGAGTTGAACATTGAAATCACATGTGATATTTGAGGGTTCCTTAAATCTTCCATTATCGATCAACATGTCGTGCTTCTCTATATTTAAATGAGTTCACTAAATTAGAGCGATTCGACGCCAAGAATGCCTATAACAATATCATATGAACCCATGAGCACTTGTTATTACATATATTCATATGTCAAATGGTTTTTGACAAATCAAAAACCAACAATTGCTCAACAAAGGAACTTTTCCTGATGTGGTGCATAGATCATAGCATCCCAATGTGCACCTCAACACATATGCTAAATGCTATTATTGCGACTCTGCATAAGAGGAGCAATAATTTAGGTATAGGGTACTTGGTTTATGCCATTGCTGAGTACCATGACTTGGATTGTAGTGGTTTAACTATTTACCTCCTGAATTTTCTAAATCACCATCATTTATGGCATGCTGAAATCCTTAAGTCCCATAACATGGAACTCTAAGACATCAGCTAAAAGACTCATGTGAAGATTAGGGCTAGTCAGGTGAGCTCTAGCACAACACCACCTCAGCAAGTAGAGGAGGACTCAACTAGCAAGGAGTCCGAAGAGGAAGAAGACACCAAGGAACCTGGATGGAAGAAAGTGCTCGATACAATCTCCGCCAACACCAAGTTAATCACAGACACACTTATAGAGAACTCTAGAAGGATGAAGGAGATGACGTGCTCACAACGACATTAGAACCAGGATATACGTTGAATTCATCATTACTTTGAGGCTCAAGGCATACAACTGCCACCTCCGACACCATCCCCACCTCTATCACTATAAGACTTTGTTTCTAAACCTTTTCTTTTAAATATAGTCTTCATTTTTGTTTTTGTTTTATTTTATTTTATGATATTTCTCACCATGTGTGTTTGTTTTCCTCCTTCCCACATTAGGGACAATTTGTTGTTCAAGTGTGGGGAGGGTTGTGTGTTTTACGTTGAGTGTGATTTTTGCATAGTGAATGATAGTTTATTTAGGGTGCATATTGTGAATTGTGTGAATATGTCAATGGCTTAGATGGATTGAAATTAATTCAATTATGAACATAATCTATTAGGTTGTGAAGAGTTAGTAACTCGCAAAATTAGTGATATTGAATTTTTGGCTAAATATGTAAGTTAATTAGGATTTAGTGTTAGTTTATCGCCGTCTAAATTGTCACATTCATTCAAAATTTTAGGTCTTTAGACTAAAGTAGCTTTGCTAGTATGTTTTCATGAAAACAAGTAGCTAAAGCAACAAGGTAGGCATTAAATAAAAAAATGTATGTTTGTGAATTTTAAATAAATAACTAATTTGCTGGCCTTCAGGTTATGAATAGAGCTAGTAGTCAGTTGAAAATGTGATGTAGCCAAGTAACCGGATTGACATGCATCACAAATGTGTGCCTCTACGTCAAAAGGCTATAATGACATTCCAAGTAGACAACTTAATAAAAACATAACCTAGTCAAGTAACCGGATCGACATTCATCACCAATGTTTGCCACCATGTAAAAAACTAGCCCCATGTGCATAAAAAGTAAATAAAAGTAAAGTAAATAAATAAAAAATAAAAAATAAAAAGTGTATTTTCTAATAAAAACCTACCAAACTTATAAATATCTTGACTTTTCTTGAAAATGTAGTTTGGAGTAATTACAGAGTTTGAAAGACCAAATAATTATTATTGTGAGTGCACAATTGAAAAAGGTGAATAAAATTGACATTTAAGTTTTGATTCATATATATATTTAGTCCAAAGCATCTACATGCAGATTTTGTATGTTAATGATTTGGAACAACTTGAATGATTGTGTTTAAAGTTAAATTTATTTCATAAAGTTGAAGCAATTGTCTTATTACTGCATTGTTTGTTTTTTTTTTATTTTGTGTTGTTTGTTATTTTGTTTGCTTAAGGATAAGCAAATGTTTAAGTGTGGGGATGTTGATAAGTGTAAATTACATCGTGTTTTAGGGAATAGTTTGATATGTGTTTAGTTGTTAATTCAATCATTTAGTATATGTTTGGGTTAGAATTATGTTAATTTGTTACTTATTTATGTTTTAAGTGTTTTATAGGATAGTACAAGTCTTTGAGCTTAAATATTATGTTTTTAAGGTACTTTGATGTGTTTGCTAGTGTTTTAGGGTCAACATAATAGAATGAAAAAGTTTCAGAGACATTCAGGTTGAAACAACAGCCCACGATCGTGATATAACAGGCCACGATTGTGACAGAAGTACCATAGTTGGCCCACAATTGTGACCTACATGCCACGATCATGACAGAAGCCTAGGAGACAAAAGGATATTTAAAGAATAAGAAAAGAGGCAAAGGAGCTTTTGCATTAGCCACCTTGAGAAACCTTAGAGATAAATCATCGAGAGAGAAAGGAAGAGATAAAGGAAGAGAGAAGAGGAGAAGAAGCTAATTCGACGTACTTCCCAAATCAGGAGGTGTCAGATTGAACGATTGATGATAGGATGTACAATGTTGAGGATGTTCTAGACTCACCTTTGAAATTTTATTCTTGAATTAATGAAAATCATATTGTTTATATGTTTATTAGATCTGTTGAGGTTTGATTTTATGATTGCATAATTCGGTAATAAACTGAGAGGGTGAATCAAATGAAAAATGATTAAAATTGGACTAATAAGAGTTAGGTGATTTAATATAGACAAGAATTGAATAAGATCGAGAAATTGTGCAAAGAGAGATCTTGCATAGGTTTTCGATAGTTTGTTAAAGAACTTTAGAACTAATTAGGGTTTTGGATAGGTTGTGAATTGAGAGATTGCAACCTCCATAATTTGATTAGGGTTTATGATTCAGGGTTAATGATTATAACTCGAGAGAGAGTAATCAACCCTAGGACAGTCTAGAACTATCAATATGATAATTCATAATCAGTTAGGTCAGCATTAAGGATAGGTAAAATTCCCTTTCTCTTAATTGGTAATTTCTTTTGGTTGATTCTTGGGTGTGTTGCAATTGCTTAATAATCATTATTTTCTTATTTGATTCTCAAATTGATTGACTAAATTAAATTATCGTATTAGTTTCATGCAACTTGAATTTTTGTTATTATTTATAGCCTTAAAATTTAGGATTAGATTAACTCCCCCCTTGTGGGATCGACACTTTGGGTACTATGCTAACAAACCATGCACTTGCAAATTATTAGGGGTTAGTAATATAAACTTACACACAACCAAACCCCTGACCATTTATTCACATAAGGTCTGACACAGATCGTGCTGACTTTCCTCTCCTTGCTTTAACAATAGAAAAATTAGGCTAATGCATGCCTCAAGTGTATTGGCACCCTCTTACTCATGCTCTAAAGATAAAACACATACAAGTTCTCAACGACATCATAGCTATCACTCATCTGCTCTGCGTGTGACTTAGAACTCTATGTGCATATCTTAGCTGCTAGTGTTGTAGAGATGAGGCCTTGGATCAACTCAAGTTACAATCACCATCATTGTTAATTGTAAGCCAGAATTATCAAGAAGACATCCCATACAGGAAGTTCATTAGCAAAGCTAAGTAAGCTTGTGTCCCCATGATTGGGATTTGGTTGTATGTAGGTTTTAATTGTTAACCCTCCATAATCTACAAGTGTATGGCTTGTTAGTTTAGTACTAAAGGTGTCAATCCCACGAGGCAGGAACTAATGTAATCCTAAAATCTAAGGTCAAAATCAAATAACATAAATTCAAGATGTAACGAAACTAATACGAGAATTTAATTCAATCAATCAAATTAAGAACCAAACATAAAAATACTAATTATTAAGCAATTTTTACCACACCCAAGAATCAATCGAAGGAAATTACCAATTGAGAGAAAGGGAATTTGACCTATCCTTAATGCTAACCTAACTTATTATGAATTATTGGATTGTAGATTCTAGACTATCCTAGGGTTGATTACTCTCTCTCGAGTTATAACCATTGACCCTAAATCATAAACCCTAATCAGATTATTGAGGTTGCAATCTCTCAATTCACTACCTATCCAAAACCCTAATAGTTCTAAAGTTCTTTAATAAACTATTAGGAACTTATACAAGATCTCTCTCCTTACAAATTATCGATATGATTTAATTATGGTTTCTATTAAATCACCTAACTCTTGTTAGTCCTATTTAATTATTTTTCATTTGATTCACCCTCTCAGTTTATTAACGAATTATGCAATAGCAAAATCAAACCAAAATAATATCCAATAAACACATAAACAATCAGATTCTAATTAATTCATGAATAAAATTTAGAACGTGAGTTTAGAACATCCTTGATATTCTAGATCCTATCATCAACTATCAATCCAATTCTATACAATAATAAAATTGAAAAAATTAGGAAATACAATATAAAATGGATGATGGAAGGCAGCAGTGTTGGGAAAACTCTTGATCCGAGAAGTACTTTGAGTTAGCTTCTTCTCCTTTTCTCTCTTCCATCTTCTCTTCCTCTATCTCTCGATGATCTCTCTATAGGGTTTCTCAAGGTGGCTGAAGCAAAAAGCTCTCTTTCTACCTCTTTTTTTGTTCTTTTTATATCCTTTTGTGTTTTAAGTAACTCTAGGGTTTTCCCAAGGGTCCGAAAGGTCTAAAAAATCCCTTAAAATTTGACATTTGTGAGTGTCTGCGCATTTGCCAGATGCTGGCCACGATCGTGGCACACATCTAAGCCTTCTGTCACGATCGTGGCATGCAGGCCATGATCATAAGCCAATCCCTGGGCTTCTATCACGACCGCCATGATCATGGGCCAAATTTGGAGCTTTTGTCACGATAGTGGCTTGATATGCCACGATTGTAGGTCGTTGTTTTGGCCCGAATGTCTCCGAAACTCCTTCGTTCTTCGATGTTGACCCTGAAACACTAATAAACACATCAAGGTACCTCAAAAACATAATATTTAAGCTCAAAGAGTTATGCCCATAAAACAATAAAAACATAAATAATTAACAAACTAACATAATTCTATCCTAAACACATACTAAATGGTTGAATTAATGGCTAAACACATATTAACATATGCCCTAAAATACGATGTAATTTATACTTAATACCTTATGAGATCTTAATTATAAAGCCTTATTATGACGAAAAACTCCAAGTAGTTCACTCAAACCATCTTCCTTAATAGCTGGAATTGACTTGTGCTTGACCGGTCCCAATCGTGTCAACCTTTCTCCTTGAAGAATGTGGAGAGCACCTCTAATGTTATCTCCAAATAGGATGTCTCCACCATTTTGAAAACCTGGGACTAGGCTCCAACATCGATGAGGTCCTAAACTTGTTAAACAAAACTGAACTGCCCCAGTACCTCCCATTTAGTGATGACTTGTTACAGACATCTTCTCCTTAAGCCATTAACACTGCTCCTAATGCATTGTAGCATTAAACAATAATATCTAATGTCGCTTTGGTGGCTGGATTGAGGTAGCTCCCGTCGAGTCTCTAGAGGACCCTTCTCCTCATTGCTACTTTCTCATTACTTCCTTTGTGCATCGTGGTCTCATTATTGTGCCCCAAAATTTACATAGACGTGAAAAATTACGTATAAATTAAAAAATACCCTTTTCCCCACACTTTTTTCTTATGTTCACTAATTTGCCAATCATGAAAGCGAACAAAAAAATCAAAATTAAACACCTACCAAAATCACAAATAAATAATCTATTGCACATAAATAAATAAATTAACATTAACATTAAATAATTGTAAAATTAAATAATAATCTAATTAATCACAAAATTGAAATTAAAAATATTTTAATTAGAAAATAAAACTAATCTAATTATCGAGTTACGAATTTAACCATAATATTGAAATTAAAAACCCTAACCTAACAATTACACAAAATTAGTGAAATTAAACATTTAATTTATCTGACCAAAATTGAAATGAAATTAAACAATAAAACAACTTCAGTTAACTATAAAAGCAATTAATTAATCCTAATTTCACACAAAAAACATCACAATTTAACAAGTAGTGAGCAAAAATTCACAATCCCAATTGAAATTTCTTCCAAATTTTATGCAATTCATCAAATTGAAACAATAAATCAAATGGTTAAGGATGAAATTCAACTATTAAACCAAAATTAACCACAAAATCATGCAAAATTTCACTAAACCTAAAAATCCTAACCCTAGCATTTTTGGGATGAAAATTTCCTAAAAAGTGCAAAACACCAAATTATTCATGCATAAACAAGTGAAATTGATAAGAATACTCATTAGGATGTAGCAAATTTGCAAGAAAACGTAAGAAATTGGTTGGGAGATTTAGAGGGTGATGACAGGAGAGAGAAAGAGAGAGAAGAGAAAGTGAGAAAAATAAAGGGTTAGGGTAAATTTAAGGGCTATCGTGGGCTTTCACAACCTTGTAGCTGACTATGTAGGTCATTGACTTACAACCTTTCGATGACTTACATGGTCTGTTACATAGGCGTGTATCTAACTGTGTAAGTCTACATGAGCGTATAGCTCTTTGTACGCATGTGAAACATGAAAACTATAATAAAAAACTTAAAAATGTTGCACTCAAAATTACAAAACTTTGATACGCATTTCATAATTACATGCAAATAGTTAAATTAAATCATAAAATCAATTGGTTTTTGAAAGTGAAAATTTAAAAGAGTTAGTGTTTTTTTTCCAGATTTACACATTTTGGAACATGGGCGTGTATCAAAATGTGTAAAACTACATGTCTAAAGCATATGTAACTCTATAAACATGTGCAACTTTAAAATTAGATCAAGCCAATCTAAGTGAGATATAAAAACTATGTCAAGTTTACTATCTTTTTGATCAATCAAGTTTTTCAAAAGATCAAGCCAATCTAAGTTCAATTAAAATGCTCGTGGTGACATTCTCGTATACAACTATATAAAAGGGTTCATTCTAGAGTTCACTAGAAGCGACATCACCCACTCTCTTTCTAATTCTTTTCCTTCACAAAGCCATTCTTCAATTATTGATAACAAGCCGTTCATCACTTCCTAGGTTTCTCGCCATAGAGAGTATGACATTCTATATAGTACTAGATAGCTTCATGGGGTACGACTTCTTTGCTTCATCTTCATTTCCTTCTTTTTCACTGCATACTTTTTCAATTCTCTTCCTCCTCATAAGCAGGTATCTCTTTGAGAAAGGGGTATTTTAGTCCTACTAGCTATGACACCTTTTACTGTGACCCCTTCTTTCCTTTTTTGCACCATCACCTTTTTAGCCTTTCATAAATGTCAAAGCTATCTTTTCACTTTTAGTTTTGACTCCAACAAATGCAACTTTTACTTGACCCTGGGAAGGATGATTTCCTAACTCAACCCTCCCGTATCCTTCCTAAACCTCAAGCTAACCTTGAACCACTGGACACCACCACCATTAAACCTCTATTAGTGTTAAACTCCCGAAAGAACTGAAAGTAAGTTTTTAGAGATCATAGACCTCTAAACTTAACTTCAACCCTCCCAAGGAAATAGATAGGAAGATCATTGTATTCCAGAACTTTAACTACTTGAGGAGGGGGTACAAATTTGGGAAATAACACTAGTTGGTTTCATCTTTGACCAACATCTCCCTTTTCCAAACATCCAAAAATTGGCTCATCGAATATGGAATAGTAAAGGTTTGGAAAATGTCTTGCTAATAGAGCAAAACCTGATTTTATTCACCTTCAACTCAGCATATCAAACTCAAAAAATCTTAGAGGAAGGTCTTTGGCATGTTAGGAATCAACCATTTTTTTACAAAATTGGAAGTCGTGTCTCAAGCTTGAATCTATCAAACTTTAGAACATTCCCCTATGGATTAATTTTCATAATGTCCTTTTAGAATATTGGACAACATAGGGGTTAAGTGCCCTTACTAGCTTCGTTGGAACACCTCTCTTCTTTGATGAAAATATGGCTAAGAAAAATAGAGTAGGTTATGCTCGTATTTGTGTCAGTGTGGCACTTACCAAGGAACTTCCATCTGAAATACCTATCAAAAGACTAGGGGAGTTGAACCACTTTTGGATATCGTTGCAGTTTCTTACCAATGGAAACCACTTCTAAAATAGTAAAGGAAAATTTGGAAACCTGTAAGGAAAAAATTCAAAACAAGTAGTTACCTACCTTAAGATTATAAGGGAAGAGTTTATTGAGAAAGAAATGGTTGACACTACCTCTGTGAGCATTTCAAATGCTGAAACACAAATAGAAGCAGAGTGCCATCTTAGAAAAGGAGTTAGTGCTAATCCTAATATTATAGTCTTTATTAATAATTCCCCACTTGCAGATCTTACAAGTGAGCTCTCTCCTTTAGTTGACAATACTAAAATAGATCCACTAAGTTCTAACAATCGATCAGATGAGTCATTAGGACTTTATACTAAAACACAAACTACTAACACAAATTGTCAATCACCATAAAACCAAACCCGAAAGGAAGATGTCATTAATCATAAGGAAGTTAGGATGCCATTTTAGACATTAGAAAAAAGGAGATCATAGAGGAGCAAGAGCAAAAGATCCACACAAAAAACCTTTAATATATTAATTGTAGTACGGAATGCCCTAGTATTGAACTGCACTACAAAGCAAGTTGTTTTAAGGGATTTGTTAATATGGAAAAACCTTTAATATTAGAACTAATTGAGACAAAAATAAAGCAAGAAAATATTTGCAAGTTAAACAGATTGGGATCAAATTGGAAGCAAGTCATAAATCATTCACACCATACATATGGGAGAGTCATTATATGTTATAAGGCTGATAAGATTAAAAGGGAGATCCTCTACTCAATAGATTAGATTATGCACTTGAAAAAAAATCCTTTTTGTATGAGAAAAGTGATACTATAATTTCTTTCATTTATGTTAGAAACTTCAGGTTCCAAAGATCCATATTATGGAATGATCTAATCAATCTTCATAGAAACCTAGATTTGTCATGGTTAATATGTGGGCATTTAACTCCACTTGATAGTTGTAGATTGCATCGTGTTTTTAAGGTAGTTTAGTTTGTATTTAGTTGTTAATTTGAATGTTTATTGCATGTTTAGGTTAGAATTGTGTTAGTTAGTAGATATTTTTTTTCTAAAGTTTTTTACGGGACAGAGCATGCTTTTGAGCTTCAATTATATATTTTTGAGGTGCCTTAATGTGTTTATTATTGTTTCAGGGCAAAGAGTGAAAAACAGAGAAGATTCGGAGAAGACTCAGGAGCTAATCTAGGGCCACGATCGATAGAAGGATGATGGAGGTGCCACGATTGTGCCATAATTGCCATGATTGTGACAGAAGGCCAAAAAGTTTACGAGCGGACAGACACAGGGATGCTTTTAGCTTTAAGTTTTCGAGGGACTTTTCAAACCTTTCGAACCCAAAAAAGACCCTAGAGTTGCCCTAATTGGAAAAGTCTATAAAAGGCTTAAGGATGAAACTTTAAAGAGAGCATCGAATATGCCACAATGGGAAATACTCCAAGAGGAGAGAAGAAGAAGAGAGAGAAAGAGGAAGAGAGGAGAAAGAAGTGGGTATTCGTGACTACCACTTTCCCGCGGCATCCCGATACTCATTCTACGTGTTTTTGTTTCATCTTGTTTCCATTTTCTTGATTCTTAAAATGAACACAAATATGTTTATGGATTTGGATTTGATTAAGATGTTTTAACTTTCTTTTAGGATTTTACTTTGTTTTAATGTTAATCTATCTACTTTTGTGTTATTTCGATTGGGTGTTGTAATTAATTATTGTATCTTCATACTTTGATAACAAATTGAGAGGGTGAGTCAAATGTAAAATGATTAGGTCAGGTTAACGAGAGTTAGGTGATCCAGTAGACTATGTAATCATTTTAATCGGTTTTTATACAGAGAGATCCCGTGTGAGACCTGATTGTTTATTAGAGGGCTTAAGATCTAATTATAGTTGTGGATTTTTTGTTAATTAAGAGATTGTAAATTCCATAATTCAACTAGGGTTTAATGATTATAATTTTAGAGAGAGTAATCCACCCTACAATAGTCTAAAATCGATACTACAATAACACATAAATGACTAGATTAGCATTGATGATAAGGAAAATCCCCTCTCTCATAATTTGGTAACTCTTATTAGTTAATTTCCATTGTGATGTTTATTTTGCTTGATTTCAATTTCTTTTTGTGTTAAACTTATGAATTAATGTCTTGATAATCACTTTTACACATTTACTTTTCTTTGCAATTTTTATTTTCAATTTATCAAATTTCTTAACCTTAGATAACATAGGATTAGATTAGTTCAACTTCCTCGTGGGATTGACTCTTCAAGTACTACAAATCACGACCTGTGCACTTGTAGTATTTTGACAGCTATAAATTGTAAAGTTTGCAAAATGAACTACATCACTTTTTATAGGTTGGACACTTAAGGAAACTGTAACAATCATAACTATTCAGAGGATTTCAAGCATTGTATAGATAAATTATGAGTGACTACTTTGAAGTACACAGTCTAAAAGTTTACATGGTCCAATAAACAATCTTCTAGATGGTGCATCCAAACAAAACTGGATCAAGCATTGGTAAATGCTAAATGGCTAGTTCATTTTCCCAATAGCTCTACTATATTTCAGGACCATCTTGTTTTAGACCACACGCCCATTAAAGTCCAGAACCTATTTCAGAGAACTGCTAGCTTCTGTCCATTTCGATTTAATAATTATCTAGCTCATTATCCATTATTCCTTGAAGCTTGTATGAGAGGGGAAAATTGTGCGTTAAGAGGAACTAAGAAGTTTAATGTGTATAACAACTAAAGGTAATCAAATAAGAACTTAAACTGTTTCATTCATCATGGGGCTCTACAAATGAATTATTAGTGAACACTAAGTATGATCTATCAACAGTTCAGAAATTGCTTACTCTATCACCCTCTAATTCTTCACTCCTTGTAAAAGAGAAACAAACTCTCTCAGCATACTTGAATGTAACTAAAAATCATGAATCATGGTAAAAAAAGAGCTAGAATGAATTGGTTGTAAGGTAGGGATAGAAGTTCAAATTTTTTCTTCAATTTTATCCTAACTCATAAAAATAAAAATATAATCTATTCAATTACTACTACAGGGGGGTTGTTACTTCATAATTAAATGAACATTCCAAATTAAGCTATGAAATTTTTTGGTAAGCTGCTTAGATCTCCAAATATAAATTTTATTTTAGTTGCTGAACTCTCAGCATTTGGTCTAAAGAAAATTACGCAGGAGGACAGTGAGTTATTTCCTTAAGAAGTGGTAAAGAAATAGAGGCACCACATAAGACTCTGTTGTTGGTAATGATGAAGAATATGAAAGGGAACTTTAAGTGTCTCTAAGAGAATATGAAAAGGGAACTAAGGTAAAATCTCATTCTCCTGCGATTAAAAAATTTAATAAAACTTTGCCTTCTTTTCCTAGCAGGTTTGCTAAATTAAAGAAAAAAGTAAGATAAAAATATTTTGGAAATGTTCAAAAAGGTAGAGATGAACATACCTTTAATTGATGCCATAAAGCAAGTTCCTTGATATGCCAAAATTTTCAAGGAATTATCGCTTCCAAAAGGAGACTGAGAGGAGATCAGAAAGTAAGTGTGGGGGGAAAATGTGTCTGTGGTTTTTGAAAGAAAGCTTCCCCCGAAGTGTAAGGATATAAGTATGTTTATAATTCCCTGCAAAGTTGGTGATACTATATTTGAAAAGGAAATGTTAGATATAGGAACTTCAATTAATTTCATGACATATTCCATTTACACTTCGTGGAATTTGGGATCTTTAAAACAAACACATGTTATAATTCAATTGGCTGATAGATCTAACACTTATTGAAAAGGGTTGTAGAGGATGTTTTAGTGTAGATTAACGAATTGGTTTTCCTAGTTAACTTTTATGTTTTAAACAAAGAGGGAGAACCTTCCCCTAATTCTACACTTATCCTTTTGGGTAGACTATTTTTGAAGAAATCAAAGACAAAGATTGACATGGATGTAGGAACATTGACTATAGAGTTTGATAGTGAAATTGTTTTCTTTAATATTTTTGAAGCTATGAGATACCCTAATGATGTTCATTCTGTTTTATCAATTGATGTTATGGCATTGCTTATCTCAAGAAGTTTTTGATATGGAAGGTAAAGATGGGTTATAAGTCAATCTTTTCAGGAAAACACTTTAAAAAATTCTAACTTACTCATTGCAGATGAGATGGAAGAAATTGTGCTAGCATTACAATCACTGCAACCAATGCCAAAAAGGTATGTGTGTCTAAGTATTGAATTGCCAATATCTTATACGAAATCTCTACCTTTGGTTGTTCATGCACCTATAGTTGAATTGAAGTAATTACCCGAGCACTTAAAATATGTGTTTTTTAGAGAAGTATAAACACTTTTAGTAATCATTGCAAAGAACTTAACTAAGCTGCAAAAGGAAAAGCTCATTCGAGTGCTTAAAGACCACATCACAGCTGTAGGGTAGACCATAGCTGACATTAAGGGTATTAGCCCTTTAACATATATGCATTAAATTCTTTTGGAAGAAGGATCCAAAATATTAAAGGAATCACAAAAAAGTTGAATCCTCTGATAATATAAGTGGTAAAGATAGAGATCTTGAAGTTACTTGATGTTGGTAAAATCTATTCTATTTTGGATAGTAAATGAGTGAGTTTAGCCTAAGTGGGACCATAGAAAATTAGGATTACAATGGTAAAAAATGAGAACAATGAGTTTTTCCCTATAAAGATTCAGAATGAAGTATGCATCTATTACAGGAAGTTAAATGTTGCTACACGTAAGGATCACTTTCCATTCTCATTTATTGATCAGATGTTTAAACGATATGCAGGATGATCTCACTACTATTTTCTTGATGGGTATTCAAGTTATAACTAAATTCTGATTTCTCCAGAGGATCAGGTGAAAACAACCTTCACGTGCCCATTTGTACATTTACCTATAGAAGGATGTTGTTTAGAATTTTTAATTCCCCAACCACCTTTCAAAGATGTATGGTAAGTATTTTTTTAGAGTATGTTGAACACATTATTCAGGTCTTTATAGATGATTTTACTATCTATAGGGATTCATTTGATGTTGCTTGGGTAATTTAAATATGATGCATATGAGGTAGATGTGGCTTTGAAGGATTACTTCTTGTAGTTTCAATGCATTGTCATCAATTGTATGAATGATTCCTTCTAGTTGGTTATGTTTCAAGTGATTTATGATGTGATAGTTTAAATTTGAGCTAGGAAACATAGTTGTTGCATTCATCATAACTAATGGTACCCAGATTTGAATAAATGTTAGCATATGCACTTGATGTTTCATTGAGTATTACTTTTGCTTCACTAGCTTGATGGCTTTTATGTTACATTACCCAAATACATCTCACCTTACCCTAGCCAACATTACAACCTTAGAAAATTCTTTTGATTCATGATTATGGATGTGAACTTTGGTGGTGGAGAAATTAAATGATATACAAAGTCGTGGAATGTCTTAATCATGAATGGTATTTGAGTGTATCCATGAATTTACCATATTTAAACACATTTGTCCAAGTCTACCTCTAGATTGCTCATTTTCTAAAGGCGATGAATGTTGAGTCTTGTTCTGGTTTTTGAAAGTTATTCATCTTTTCTTATAATTATGTATTCTTAGGAAACATTGAAAATGAGTACGTGTTTTGGTTTGCGACTTTAGTTTTGATGATTTACTCAAGGAAATTGATAGTGCGTGTCAAGTGCACTACAAAATTTACCTGACTCTGCACACTAAAATTTGTGATTATGGTAAGTTAAGATCGAATCCACAAAGAATGATCGGTTCATTTTTGTAACGAAATTAATTGATGCAAGGAAAATATAAAAGGGGGGTTTTAGATTTTTAAGCAATTTAGAAATTAAAGAAAAAGTAAACTATCAAAACAATTTAAAACAAGCAATTGAAAATGAGAAAAGTGCTGAATATATGTAAGGTCCAGTTCTAGGGTCAATCTTGGCCTAAACAAGATCAAGAATATTCCATCATCCTAATGTCTTTTCAACTCTCTTCGGACTATTGATGTGAGACTAATAAAACACTCTACTAATCTCAGTTTTGCCTTAGGTCATATTTAATCATGATACAACAATTAATTAAACCTAACTACCAAATAACCTTGGATATGATCTCTAGATTCAATTTGGAAGCTACATTATAAATTGGAAAATGATCAATATAGGCAGTAACCTCACAAGTTCAGGTTATCTAACCTAGGTCATGTTATTCCTCACGATTAACAATCATTAGATGCTACTCACAAACATCAAAAGTAATGATTACAGATTACAATAAATGTTTTAGCAATAGGTTTGAAATAAAACAATCAAAATAACATATTAAGATCATTCAATCGAAAACCTAATCCAATCAACACCAACAACACAACAATCCGAAAAGAAATTACAACCTTAAAGTGATAAAAATTGCTGAATCGTGACTTGGAGTTGATATTCCCATTGAACTCGTGTCAGGAAGCTAGCCTTTCATTTCCATCTTCGAGCTCTAATCATCAAACTTAATAGCCTCCATTTATGTAAAACAATTGAACAAAGAATGACCACTGAAAATTCCTTTCAGAAGCCTTTCTACTTTTCTCTATAGCCACTCTTCTTTGTTCCTATTATCACTCCTTGTTACTGTAGCTTGATGGGAAAATTTAATGTTGAAGTTTTGTCACTGTTCACATATCTCCTTCTTCTCTGCCGCAAGCTTTGTTTCCTCTTCTTCACGCATATAGTTCTCGATTTTTTTTATTATTCTTCATGCACTTTCTTCCTCTCTTTTTCAGCTCTCATGCTACTTATGTTCTTCTATTGTTTTAGCTTTTATCCTTCACTTCTTTCACGCTACTATCTTCTTCTCCACTCATAAGCTTTTGGTTCTCCTCTTCTTCATGCATGTAACTCTCTTCTTCACTTATTTAGTAGCTATCTTCTTCTCTCCTCACATACACCAGCCCCATTCACTTATATTCAACCCAATTCACGCACTCCAGCTATCTCTTTCATCTGTCCCTTGATTTTTTTTCACTTCATCCCTCCAGCTCTTACGCCGACACTTCCACACTCTTCCTTGCTTTATTTCGTCACCAGCCCTCTCCTTTTGTATTAACTAGGTTTTATCCAAGATAAGAATCATCCTGGACACCTATACCGTGTGATGCTCCTCTTCTTTCGGCCAGGTTTCCAAAAAAAATAAATCATCAGTTAGATAGGTGGCTAATGTCTTTTTTCTCTATTCCAGATATTGTCTGAATCTTTTAATTTTTCCTCACATGTTTTTAGCTCACATTTTCTCTTCTTTCAACCGCACATCACACACCACTCACTCACGTGTGTTTGCTCCTTTCTTCATTCCATAAGATAAATGTATAGCTATTATATTATCATGCTAAATTCATGCAAATGTGCTACTTGATTGTTTCTCATTCTTAATTCTCTTTTCCTTACTTGCTCCAATATTTCTCATTCTTGCTCCTTGAAGACAAAGAGTATAGAAATTGAA
>JANQBM010244870.1:0-21850 GCA_025594535.1 Erythroxylum domingense | reverse complement strand
TTGTATAAACTGTTGATTTTGAGCAATGAGGAAGAATTTGGTTTTAAAAATCTTGTGATTTATAATTACTGTTTTAATTATTTAAATTGATATGATGCTATGTGGAGTATTGTAGTGATCGCACGTAGCGCTCCCTTATCTTCGGATATGTATCGGAATGACCTACGAGCGTCCCGGTGTGTACCCTAGGGTAATAGGGTGTTACATGAAATCTATAAGGGTTCTTTGTTGACATCCTTGGTTTGCTCCCTGATCCACATTTTGCTAAAATTCCTCAGCCATTGTTGTTTTCACAGTTTCTTCTTCTTCTTCATACCGAGCTTTCCTAATTGATCGTTCTAATCGAGTGATATCTAATTCTAAGGTTTTAGCTGTAAGGCTTGAACTTTTCGTGACTCTTGTGTTCATGCAAAACCACAGATTTAGAAATAGAAAGAAAGAACTAAACTAAAAACTAACTAAAACGTCTTAAACTAAAGAACTAAATTATTCATCTCCCCGACAACGGCACCAAAAAATTAATCGGGTGTTTGATTTGTCTAAGTTTTAATATTAAACTCTCGATAATCTGCAAGCCTATGGTTCATTAGTATAGTACCAAAGGTGTCGATCCCACGAAAAGGGAGTTAATTTAATCCTAAAATCTAAGGCAAAAAATAATAACAAAAATCCAAGATGCAATAAAAACAAAATTGAGAATTAAATTAAATCAAATATGAATATACTAATTACTAAGCAATTGCAACACTCCCAAGAATCAACCAAAAGAATTTATCAATTGAGAGAAAAGGAATTTTACCTGTCCTCATTGTTAACTTAACTGATTATGAATTATCGGATTGTTAGTTCTAGACTATCCTAGAGTTGATTACTCTCTCTCGATTTATAACCTTAAATCATAAACCCTAATCAGATTATGGGAGTTATAATCTCTCAATTTACAACCTGTCAAAAACCGTAATTAGTTATGAAGTTCTCTAATACCATCGGAAACCTATGCAAGATCTCTCTTTGCATAATTTCTCAATCTAATTCAATTTTTGTCCTATTAAATCACCTAACTCTTGTTAGTCCAATTTAATCATTTTTCATTCGATTAACCCTTTTAGTTTATTACTGAATTATGAAATTGCAAAATCAAACCACAACAAATCCAACAAAAACATAAACAATCAGATTTTCATTAATTCAAGAATAAAATTCCGAAGGTCAGTTTAGAGCATCCTCAACATTCTAGATCCTACCATCAACTATTTAATCCAATTTTATACAATTATAAAACTAAAAATAAATAGAAAATACAATCAAAATGGAGGATCGGAGGCAACGAAGTTAGGAAACCTCCTGATATGGAAAGTACATCGAGTCATCTTCTTCTCCTCTTCTATCTTCTGTCTTCTCTTCCTCAATCTCTCGATGAATTCTCTCAAAGGTTTCTCAAGGTGGCTAATGCAAAAAGCTCACTCTCTAACTCTTTTTCTTGTTCTTTAAATATCCTCTTATGTTTTGAACAGCCTTAAGGTTTTTTTTGGGGTCCCAAAGGTTTGACATGTCCCTCAAAACTTGATGTTTTTTAATGTCTGCATGTCTGCTCGATGCAAGCCATGATTATGGGCCATTTCTTAAGCTTTTGTCATGATCATGGCATGCAATCCATGATCGTGATCACAATTGTGGCCTGTTATGCCCCGATCGTGGGCTGTTGTTTTGGCCCGAATGTCTCAAAAACTTCTCTGTTCTTCAATGACCTTGAAACACTAGCAAACACATCAAAGTATCTCAAAAATATAGTATTTAAGCTCAAAGACTTGTACTAACCCATAAAACACTTAAAAGTACAAATAATTAACAAACTAACAAAATTCTAACCTAAACACATACTAAATGATTGAATTAATAGCTAAATACATATCAAACTAAGCCTTAAAACATGATGCAATTTACACTTATCTTTGAGTTATGTTTAAATTGCTTATTAGTCTACACTACCCTTTTAAGTAGTTTGTTGAATACCTCTATAGCTAGAGAGAAGAAGTAAAGGGAAACAAGATATCCTTGCCTCAATTTCTTTACTTCTTTAATGGTGGATGAAGGCT
Source organism: Erythroxylum domingense (assembly GCA_025594535.1). NCBI lineage: Eukaryota > Viridiplantae > Streptophyta > Magnoliopsida > Malpighiales > Erythroxylaceae > Erythroxylum > Erythroxylum domingense. The sequence continues at coordinate 19,754 of JANQBM010244870.1, read as the reverse complement.
CACCATTTATCGAGATATTGAAAGACACTGTAGTGATACATTGATCTAACAATTGTATGAATGAATATGGAAATTCATAAGCCGTTAGGGTGTTGATAATAAAAGACCATTCCCTGGTTTCATATGCTTTCCTGAAATCAACCTTCAGTATGAAATTCTTTTATCCATTCCTTCTTATGTAGTGTCTAAAGAGCTCCTAAATAAGAACAATGTTGTATCCCATTTTCCTACCTGATATGTTGGCTCCCTATTTATTCCCAATGTGAGATGAGAGTACCTATTTCAATATATGTGCAAGGAATTTAGCTATAATTTTATATATGGAATTATTGCAAGAAATTGGGTGAAAGTCCTTCACATTTATGTATTCCTTACTCTTTGGAACTAGGGTGATGAAATTACCATTTAGAACCTTCAACAATTTATTTTTATTAAAGAATTCCACGATAGCATCAATGAAAAGCTCTTCAGTGACAGACCATGTCTCTTGAAAGAAATTGATATTAAAACCATTAGGCCCTGAGGCCTTATAAAGATTAAGAGATTTGAAATCTTGCTCAATTTTTGCTCTAATGAAAAGTTTTGTGAGATTTTTCACTTCCATATATGTTAAATGATCTTATACTATATCTTTGACGAAGGATACTGAGGTTATGGCATGAGAAGTGGATCTTAGAACTAAAGAGAAGTATCTCACTACTTCACTGAGAATGTCTTCTCGAGAGGTAATATAAATGTTATCTTTTTGGATAGAAACAATCTTATTGGAAGATCTCCTAGAAGTCAAAATTTTATGGAAGGATGAATTTTTACACCCCTTTGAGAGCCACAGAATCCTAAATCTTTTCCTCATAATGGAATAGTCAAAATTCAAAGCTTGTGAGAAACTAGACAATGCTTTTTTTCCAGATTTTGTAGATGAGAGTTTGAAGGAATAAGATACAGATATAATTGAGCTTTATTAAGTTGAGATTTTATAGTTTTAAGAAGATGGTGAATATTTCCAATCCTTTCCTTTTTAAGGGCTTCTAACTCTTCCCTAACACTTTATAGCTTCTTCATACATTTGTACTACTTCATGCCATGTATTGTCATATTCATACCTCTTTAAAATGTATCAATAAAGCCATCCATATCAAGTAAAAAGTTGTTAAATTTAAATGGATACTTCATAGATATTGGGGCTCTGATTTCTGTAGTCAAATGTATAATTACTGGATAATGATTAGAGCATATTAGATTAGAGAATATAGAGCTATATTGGGGGAAAGTTTGGAACCATTTTAATTTTGCTATGTATATGTCTAGCTTTTCTCTCATGTGTTATTGCTTTTTTTTTGTTACTTAATGTGAAGAATTTACTACTATATGGATGATTTGGCAACTATATATCTAGGGATGTTAATCTTGGCCCGGATTGATCTGGGGTGGGCCTGTGGCCCGACTATAACAAAATAATATCGTTTTTGACATTTTTTTAAAAACATATAAGGTGGGTCAGGTTGGCTTGACCCACTTATGGCTTGTCAAGCCAGCTGACTAGGAGAGGCCTAGACTTAGCCCAACCCATTAATATCCCTATGTATATCATGTTCACATAATAACAAATTATCACAATAATTTCTCAAACTATAATTCCCTTCTGCTTTATTGAGGTGAACATTAAGTTAAAATGCCCAATTATCAGTCATAGACTATTTATGGTTGAATGTACCTCTTTTAGCTTATTCCAAAGAAGAATTCTTTAAAAAGAGAGGTGAAACTATAGATAATAGTGATGGAAAGCTAAATATTGTCCTATACCAGCTTAATCTTCAAATAAATGATTTGGTTAGTGATTAGTGAATTGAATACCTCAACCTTGTCTACATCATGTAACAATATTTTGCTCCTATTATAATGTTTATAATGATTAATCAACATTCTCCACTTAGGGAGGGAATTCACTAGCTCATCTTTATCCTTCTTGAGTCTAGACTTCAAAATACCAAAAATATATGGTTTATTTTGAAACAAACAGTTTTAATGGCTAGTTGCTTTATAAGGGAGGTGATTCCCTTTACATTTTAAGCAATAATAGTGATGTCCCCATAATGGAAGAATTGCTCTTCTTCTTCTTCATATTGGATCTTCTTTTACTCTGAGTTTTGAAGTTTTCATTTTATGAGTAATTTGCTGGAATAGCATCACAGTCTCCCTTGATCTCCTCCTTGCTAGGGTTAAGTATGTAGTTTTTCCATACTAAATAATGTGTATGGTCTCCATCTATTATCCAATGTATGGTGTTTTATACACTTCATTATTTTGCATCTCAATACATATTGAATTATAGATTTCATCATTTATCTATAATTCTTATGTAGTAGCTAGTTCCTTACCTGGTTGGATTGAGATTGCAAGTGCAGTTCCAATATTACAACCCATTAGCTCCTAGTTGCTTCCTCTTTTAAGTATCTTGCTAATGGGCTTCCAAATCTTAAGGTGACTGTCAGACCTAGGCTTCAACACAAGTCACATTCACCGCATCTTCAACAATCTCAAAGTAATCTTTAAGCCTTCTTAATGGGATCTCTACTTGGAAGTCCTTCATACCATCATCAACAACACAAAATCCCACAAAATTGATGCGCTTGATCTCTACAGTTGCTTCATCAGGACACAATGGTTTCCTCATAAAGCTTATGATATGAATGAGACCACTTATGGTCCATTATTCTAATGGGATGCTATGGATGCATATCTAGATAGGAATACTAGTAAACTTGATGTCTTCAAGTGTAATTCCTAACAGTCAATTTTAAAGGAGTAAAGGGTTGTTTTGTACATGCTAAGGGCCCTCCTTCAAGACATTTTTCACACTATGGAGACTGGAGAATTTAAAAAATAAAATATCTTCAGAGTTGACTAGTAGATCTACCAATCCTAGTTGCTTTTAGTTATTAAAGTACAATGTTTTCATGATTGGAAAAGAAACTTTAGTTATGGAACTATCTTATCAGAGTAAATTTCCAGCAGGCAACTCCCTCTTTTAGTGTCTCTAGAGAAGGAGATACAACCTGATAGTCTGCAAGCTTGTCCAGGGAAAATAGAATAGCTTAGATTGTGAGTTTGACTCTAACTTGTAATCGGGAGTGTTTAAGGAGATAAAGGGAAGTAATATAAGGTTTATGAGGAGAGTTAATTTTTGAAGCAAGATGGACATGGAGGTTCCAAGATTAGATTCATTAGGATTAGGTTTTCATAAGTATTGAAAACTAAAAGAAATTAAAACCAAAACCAAAACTCAAGCAAATTTGTTTTTTTACTGAACTTGAAAAAAAAAACTAAAAACTAAAAACCAAAGTGGAAACAAAGAGAACCTAAAGAGGATGTATGCCATACATATAGTGGTATATTATGAGAGCGTTTATTTAAGCTAAACTAAAATGATTTGTTTCGTACAATGAAAGTAAACTAGTTGTAAAAATTCTTATTCTTTCAAGGAACTTTGTCTACAAGGTGGTTTGCTTTGTGATGCCCATGATTATCGCACCAATACTTATGTTACTACTTTGTTTTGTTTCTTCTCCATTCTTTTCTCAAGCATAGCCATATGAACCCTTTTTTTAGTGAATAACTCCTTTGATAAAGTTAAAGATGACGGGATATCAAGGTAATGTGTCTCTTAAGTTGTGACATATGAAACACATTATGTATAAGAGGCAACTTCACCTGATTAACCCTATATGCTACTTTAAATGGACCATAAAATTGAGCGGACAACTTTTGATTACTTTCTTTGGTTGTTATTCATTATCTATATAGTTGTAACTTAACTTGGTTTCCAATATTGAATTATTTATCAACCTTTTTTTATTTTCATATTGGTGCATTTTAGTTTAAGATCTCTTATAATGAAATCAGATAGTTTGAATTATTGCTTCCTTATCTAATAATGCTTGATCTATTAGAACTACTTTAAAGTCTCCAATAAAGTAAGCCACATGTAGGTGTAGGGGTTACTTATAGAGGGCTTTTTGCCAATTGTCAATGACCACTAGAACCACAAAATGATTGTTCAATGCTGGGAGATCCTAATGAAATTTATGTTGATGTCAACTAGGTAGTCATTAGGAATTGAAAGGGGTCATAGCAATCTTGCTTATGGAACAATTTCATAATTGATGTGTTGACATATTTGGCACTTCCTTATAAAATTTATAATTTCCTTTTACACGCTCTTTCTTTAAAATAAATATTGGAGTTTTTTTTATATAAACATAAAACTCTAGAGTTTCCTCCTATTACACTTTCATGAATTGGAAACATGATATGAGATGTCAAGAGATTAATAAAACCCATAACTACAATGTTCTGCCACTTGAGAATGCCACCTTGTTACTAGTATAAGTTAGACACTAGAATAACTTGAGGTTAGATATTTATTCAATCTTGAATAGAGTGATCACTCTCCTAAATCCTTTTGATGTCTTCCATTAACTACACATGTACTTGAGATATAAAGTGATATACTACTGATTATGAAAATTGTATCACTTGTATCATTTTTCTTACCCTTTTCATATTTGATCATAAAATCACATCCCACTTGTTTAGGAAGTTTATTTTGACGAAAATTAGATTCGTCCTCCATTCTGATAAAAATTTCAAACCCTTTTGATATGTGTTAATTATAAATAAATTTTCACTAAAGTAATGGTGCTAATATTTGATAACCATCACCATATATAAAGAATTCTTTCTTATAAGTAGAAAAGTCTTATGTTTAGACGCTAACAATTTACTCATAAAAGATAAAGGATGTCCATTTTATATTGATAACTCTTATACTATTTCTATAAGAATCAAACTTTATGATAAAGGTTTTAGAGAAGTCTTGAAGGGTTAATACTAGTGCTATGATCGATGCTTCCTTTGGAATATTAAATTCTTCTTCACCTTTATTGTCCATTCAAAAGTTCCCTTCTTAATAATTTTGTTAAAGGTTTACTCTCTATACTAAAGAGTTTTTATAAACTTTCAGTAATAGCCTACTATGGCTAAGAAATAGCTAAACGCTTATATAATTTTAGAAGTCAATAATTTTGAAAATAAAAGTCCTTAGGATTAATAACAACACCATAAAATGAAATAATATATATTAATTTTTATCTAAAATGCTCCAAAAATATGTTTTCTACCCTTGGTTTAAAAACAGTTGTCAACCAAAATTTTTAGGTTTGTTCTTAAGTGTATCGAGTGATTCTTAACGTTCATGCTATATATTAATATGTCATAAAAAAAAGTATGATTCTCCTTAAATGAGCTATGTATAAATTGTTCATTAGGCTCTAAAAAGTTGATGGGGCATTAGTAAGTTCAAAGAGCATTACTAAACATGTAATGCCCATTGTTAATATGAAGTGTAGTTTTGAGAATATAAAGTAAAAACATTCAAATTTGAGGACACTTCAATCTTAAATCCAATTTTGAAACTGTTGAGGCAAGTTTTAATATATTTAAAACCCTCAATATACTGCAAGCACATAGGTCGTGGGTGTAGTATGTGAGGTTTCGATCCCTCAAGGAGTTGTTGAACTAATCTAATCCAAAGTTATGTAAGGCCTAAAAAATTATTAAAATGAAAATAAAAATTGCACAGAAAAGTAAAAACATGAAGATGATTGATTTGAATTAAAATGTAAAATTAACACACAAACAATCAAATTGAGCATCACCAAATTAATAATGGAAATCACAAAAGGAAGATTAGTTGATTATAAGAAGGGGGATTTATCCTATCATCAAATGCTAACATGATTACTTTTGAGACAATACGGTATTGGTCCTAGACTTTCGAAGGGTGGATTACTCTGTCTGGAGTTATAATCATTAAACCCTACATCATAACCCCTAATTGAATTATGTAATTTGCAATCTCTTAATTAAAAACCCACAAATCCAATCAGATCTTAAGCCCTTTAATAGACTACCGAGTCCTCACATAAAATCTCTCCACGTCTAAATTTGTGATTTGATTATTTGCATGATCTATTAGATTGCTAACTCTCATTACCTAATCTAATTGTTTTGTTATTGGCTCAATTGCTCGATTTGTTACCGAAACATGTAAATACAACAAATAATCACAACACCCAATGTATTAACATCAAAAGAAATCACATTAACATTGATTCAAGAATAAATCAGTAAATAAGTTTAGAATATCATCAAACTCAAATCCATCACTATCAAATCCATCTTATACATTCAAAAGAAAGAATAATAAAGATAAAATGTCACTTGGGAGGGTTGGAATAGATTGGGAGGATACCAACACTGTAACCCTTCTTCTCCTTCTTCCTTTATCCTCCTTCTCTCTTCTTCTTTCTCTCTCCTTGGATCTTTCTCAAAGTGGTACAGGTTGGAGCTCCCTGTGGGGTTCTTTCTCTTTCTTTATATAGTATTTTCCATTTTAGGTAAACCTTAAGGTTTTCCTGAGTCCAAAAAGTCCCAAATAGTCCTTGATAAGTAGTGTTCAGGAGGCTATCTGCACTGTCGCACAGGCCACAATCGTGGCACTACCTGTCGTGGCCCAAGATTTTTTCTCTCTGTCAGGATCATGGTAGAAGAAGCCACGATCGTGGCAGACCCTCAATGATTCTATCACGATTGTGGCTTAAGGGCCATAATCCTACTCCTAGGCCTTGCTTTGAGCTTCCTTTAAATTCTCTTTGTTCTTTGATATTTGATCTAAAACACTAACAAGTACATCAAAGCACCTCAAATACACAAAATTTAAGCTCAATAGCATGCTCTAATCCATAAAACACTCAAAACACAAATATCTATCTCAATAATATAATCCTAACCTAAACATGCACTAATCATTCAATTTAACACTAAGCACATACTAAACTACACACTAAAATATTATGCAATGTACCACTATCAAAAACCATGAAGCGCTATATAATTAATCTAAAATTTCTTTAATTATGGGAATGAGAATTTTATCTTTTATAATAATTTTATGAGATTTTGTTAGTCAATATAAAGCTTATATGAGTTTTCCTTTTTGATTAGCACCATCAATGAGGAGAAGGGGCTTGTGCTATGTTTGATTACTAATAAGGGATGGCAAAAGCTTATATATGTAAGTCACTATTTGTTTTGCGAACTTACATGATCACATACATGCCCATGTAAGTGATCGTGAAAACATATACACATTAGTATGGTTTGTGACTTATAAGTGATCGTGTAAGTCACTGATTATTTGATTAACTGATTATGATTATTAATTACATATATATATATTAATCACAATGTTATTCAATTATGATTATGAATAACATATCTATTTATATGTTGATTGTTTTAGATGGATTAGCACATTCCTTTAGTAGAGAGTTGTAATCTAGTAGTGGAGATAGAAGTAGAAACTTATAATCCCATACCGAGTGAAGATGGAAGTCTAACTCCAAGTCAATTGAAAAGTGAAGTTTGGAACCATTTAAATAAAACTAGATCGATGAATGTTTCCAATAAAAATGGTTTGTTCTTATATATCCTTACTGGTTTTCAAAATGAAACCCATGGATACATATAATTAAGAATAATAGGTACGTGATTCATATACAACATCCCTTTCTTTTATCAACATTCTACTAATTGATATGGTTCCATAAATAATCAAAATTCAATTTCTTGATCCGTATCTTCCATTTTTGGAAACTTATAAAGCTCTTCTGTTAAACCCCGATCAATGAACCTACAAAATCCTTCAAATTGTATCTGATTAAATCTAGGTATTATAGACATTCCCACACCTAGTATTTTGAATTTTTTATTTATTGACATTATTGGATCATTCTTCATCCAATTATATGGATGGAATCGAAAAATACAAATGCAAATATTATTAGAAGATGTTGGATAAGGGTTCAAAAGGTGGAACCTCTCATTTAAAGAGATATGTAGATTCATGTAGTAGAAAGAAGATGGTATTTACGAGGTCAAACATTTTTACCCCTAACCTTATGAGAGGGAAGAATGAAATGACAGCAATAGATCAAGGTTTTTGATAGCTTATATGATAATTGGTGATGGAAATATAGTATCTATGGTCGATACCAAAAGATCTATGACATTTTGCATCTCAATATAATCAACCTTCAAGGTTCCAAGTTAGAATACATTGAAGAAAAAAATTATAAAGATATATGAGGATAAGAAAATTTAAGAACATTGTTAAGTATTGAAGGATGGATTGCCATTACAACAAACATGTGGACAATCGACAAATATGCTGGCACCACATGCAAGCGAAAGGTTGGCAACAATATTGGATGACCATTTGATATATTTTAATATCGTTAGCAAATTATCCACCATAACAGTTGACAATTGTAGCCTGAATGATGCTATGATTGAAAATTTGAAGAATAAGATAAGAGTTTGTCGATTGGTAGAAAGTTATTCCACATATGTTATTTTGTGCATATTCTGAACTTAATTGTGAAGGATGGATTGGATATCATAAAGGAAGGACTAGATTCAATTCAGAATAGTGTAGTATATTAGAGTGTAACACCTAAAAGAGTTAAGAAATTTCAAGAAACTGCATGACATCTATACATTCCGAGTACGAAGATTTTGGTTTTGTATTTTCCAACCAGATGGAACTCAACCTTTAAGATGTTAGAGTTGGTAGTCCAATATGTTTATGTGTTTACCAGCTGAGACAAAGAGATTCTTAGTACACTTTCATACCTACAGAAGACTAGTAGAACTTTGTGCAAAGTTGTAATTATTTTATAATGTGAGTGAATTATTTTGGGGAGCAAAATATCTAACTTCACACTATTATTTTAACTCTATGTGTGAGACAAAGAAAGCTTGATTGGATGTTTTATTCCACTAAGGTTATTTAGGTTATAGCAAAGCAAATGATGGAGAAGCTAAATTCTTATTAGTATATGGTTGGAGATAGTGTTGCAATCTTATCTGTGCTAGGCTCAAGATATAAGATGGGGGAGCTTAATTATATATATAATGTGTTATAAAGTTATCAATCCCAAGAGCATGTAGATGTCATTAAACAATTATGGTATAATTTGTTTAATGAGTATCAACTCAAAATGGACAAAATTCATGATCAAATCGCAGTAGTTTAGGCTGTTTAACTTTGGCTTTAGTTTTATGCTCGAGCTCATCTTCTAAGAGAATTTATTACTCTCACTTTCAAAATTTATGAAAAAAAAAAGGTTAGGACTTCATACTATATGATGGAATTAGATAAATATTTGACAGAAGATTGTGTTACTGAAGTTAAAAGTATGAAGTTCGATGTACTATTATGGTGAAAGAGTTGTAGAAAAATAAATCTTTGATCATGCAACTAATTGCAAGAGACTTACTAGCAATTCCATCATCCATCGTTGCTTCAAAGTATGCTTTTCACACTAGTGGTTGAGTTATTAGTCATCGTCGTGCTCAACTTCATCCTCAAATTGTGGAAACCTTTATGTGTGCTTAAAGTTGGATAGTTGTTAAAGATATTGAAGATAAACTCTTTTCTTTTTAATATATCAATTTCGTCTACTTTTTATATTATCTTACCTTATATATTTTTTAATTTGTATATTAATACTACCACAAGTACTAATATGGAGGTAACTAGTCATACTTATCAATCACGTAAATATTATTTTGATAAAATATTCAATGATAAAGGTATATTTAATTATTTATTAATTACTACAATGTCCTTAATATTCCTTTAATTTTAATATTACATTACTAAATATAATGTTTGTACACACAGAAGAAGTGATGCAAACTATTGACGATCCTGACTATAATAAGTAACTGCTCTCTTTGTTTACCCAGTCTCCAGTTTCCAGTCTCTAATCTCCATCATGATTTTATCTTGATTTTTTGTAAATTGTATCATTTTTGTAAAGTGATTTGGATAATCATTTTTGTAAAATTAAGATAAATATAATTAATTAAATTCATCGCTTTAATAATAATCTTTTTCTTTCATTACCTATTATTTATCCTCCTTCATTAATAAATTTGGCTTCATCATATTCATTTTATCAATATATTCAAGTTTTATATATTCATTCATTATAAAATTTCAATTTTATTAATCAGTTGAAATTTGTAAATATAATTAATTACATTGATCACTTCAATTATAATATTTTTCTTTCATTTTCTATAATCATATCCTCCATTGATGATTTTGGTTTCAATCTATTCATTTTATCAATATGTGTACTTTTTATATATTCATTCATTATAAAATCTCAATTTTTATTAAGCAATTGAAATTTGTAACTATAATTAATTAAATTAATCACTTCAATTATAATTCTTTTTTGCCATTTCCTATAATCGTATTCTCCTTCATTAATGAATTTGGCTTCATATTATTTATTTTATCAGTATATATACATTTTATATATTCATTCCTTATAAAATCTCAATTTTTATTAACCAATTGAAATTTGTAACTATAATTAATTGAATTGATCATTTTAATTATAATCTTTTTCTTTCATTTACTACAATCTTATCCTCCTTTATTAATGAATTTGGTTTCATCTTATTCATTTTTTCAATATATGCACGTTTTATATATTCATTCATTATAATATATCCATTCATTATAAAATCTCAATTTTTGTTAGCAATTGAATTTCGTAACTATAATTAATTATAAACTTTTTATTTCATTTCCTATAATCCTATCCTCCTTTAATGATGAATTTTGATAGGCCCCTATCCTTAAATGACTAGCCGGCCTACCTGGCACCCCACGGTGTCACTTCAGTTGATATCTGATCTAGCAAAAAAGTTCTTATGGAGTTAAGCCTATTGTCCTTTTTACCAAAAAGCCTTAACATTAAAAAGATAGAAGCAGTGGAGTATTTTTAAATCATTTTATTAAAAATTTCGAAGCACAATGATTGTATTTTGACTAACCCAAAATTTTCAAAAGCCCCACTACAAATTTTGAACTTTAAGTCCATTCACAAACAATCTCAATAATCACTTCAATAATCTTAAAAATAATCTCAGACATATTCATGCATTTAACTTTAAAACATTCATATACATGTGTTCTTTACACAAGTATAGTCCAAAATATATTTATAAATATGCAAATGTTCCCAAAAATATTTAAAAGGCAAAAATGCTTACACAGTAGCAAGTGACGAAGTTAAGTAGTCGTGAGCTAGAGTCCCTGCTACTGAAGCCCCTAGGCGTGCACTTGGGAGGTTTCATTTAAAAACAGAAAAGAGGGTGCAAGGTAAACGAGGTCAGTGAGTGCTAGAATTTCTATTCAAATCACATTTAGCTATTTAAACCTCCCTAAAAGAAATTCATCTTAATTTGCATAATTCAATATTTAATATAAAACATATATGCTTCCTGAAATCAAGTTTCCCAAATTGCTTTTCAAATAAATGGTTGTGGCGTTAAAAATGTCATGAATTTCTTACACGTTGTAGCCTATCACTAACTTCTTTGCAATATGGTACCTTTAGGCATAAAGTCACAGAGCTGGTTATGCATCGCTTACCCATGACTGGTTAATCATTAGTGATAAGCTAGTTCTACATCGCTTGCCCGCACTAGGATAACCGTTATATATTAGTAGTTATAGAGCTGGTTCTACATCGCTTACTCGCAACTGGTCAACCATTAGTTGCGAAGTTAGTTCTACATCGCTTACTAGTACTAGTTAACCACTATATACTAGTAGTTACGGAGCTGGTTCTACATCGCTTACCCACCCGTAATTGGTCAACCATTAGTTACGAAGCTGGTTTTATATCAGTTACCCGTACTAGGTTAATTGTTATACATTGGTTAATATGTATAAAACTTATCAGAATACCATAGGCTAAAAACCATTTCCTTTTTATCAACCAATAACGTCATCTTAATACAAACTCAAATCATATAAGATTTAAATTTTAAACTTCAATTCATATATTGCTAAAAAATAAAATTATACGAGTATTATTAACTTATAATGCATCATTCATATAAAACTCATTATTCATATTCACTTCACGGTAGAATAGAAATCATTTTCATAAAATACATTTAAAATGCAGTCACTGTTAAGCAACTTTATCACCAAGCACACTCACACATTTTATGCCTTTCCTTACCTACAAAAATGCATTTCTCTTAGGCATTTATTTCTAAATTCAGAAATAAGACATTAACACTATAAATTTGGTTTAGCCGAATTGAATATTAGTATTTAATCGTGTAACACGTACACTAATCGTATTTTTGTTTACTACCGAAACCTAACCTATTGTTCTCCATTTACAATTCTAACTTCAAAAGTCACTTAAAATCATATTTTTACCCATTCTAACTTATCAATTTCTTGAAAACACCATCTCACTCAATTTAATTCACCATATCATGATGATGTATGATGAGTCACGGATATGGCCTATGTCTAGAAGCTATACCTCTATTTGTTCCATACTTTTCACATAGAAAACATTCAAATTAGGCTTTGAAGTCTTCTATAAATTTGTTACTCTAAGTCTCTAGTTTTGATATCATCACAAATAAGGCTATTTCAACTTCTAAATCAAGAAAAATGTATCAATTATCACAATCTATTTCAAAACAGGGGCAATATCAGATTACCATTTTCAGTCTCAAACTTGGATATCATTAGTCCAAAATTAGGTCTAGGTATCTTCTATATACTTTTAGTACTATGTATTAGGTTTCAACTCCAATTGGAATCACCCAATTGGGAGGTCTGTAGCCCGAGTTATGGTCAAAACAATAGGGCTAGTTCAAGTGATCTGAGAATCAAAGACAAAATTTCACTAAACATAACTCTTTCTCTTGTCATATCTTAAATGCTTCCAAACTTATTATCTACTTTATGGAAAATAAAAAATAATCATTTATCTTACATGAATCTATCCCACTCAAAAGCCCCAAAACTAGAAATATAGGTTAGGAAACTTACCACTTTCTTTCAATATTTTGGACAATTGAAGAACACTTAGTCTTGATCAAGCTCTCTGCAACTCATGCTCCAAAAGCCATCAAAAATCAGCTGCACCCTCCTTCTTCTCTCCTTGACCGAAACTTCACTCTTTCTTCTCTTCTTCTTCCTCTTTTGTTTCACTCTCCTGTATATGTTGAAAGATTAAAGCAACATGTCTTAAGTTTTTCTTTTCATACTCATTTATTGGATTACGCATGTCACCTTCCTATTGTCATCACTAATGATTCATGAAACACATGTCATCATCTCATTGATCATCTCTAATGACTCATCAATCCACTAATATGATGTAAACAGACCAAATTGTCCTTTAATGCATTTAATTGACCAACTAACCGAATTAAATCCCGAAAACATTCCATAACTATCTTATTTTCAAATTAACCATGAATTATTCTAATTAGGGTCAATTCTTATTGAATGGATGCTTTAAAATTTTTTTGAATGGGTTTAAAATCATTAATAACCATAACTTTCCAAAAAGGGCATTTTAGCTCTAAACTTTTGAAATTCCCAAAACCCATCCTATAGAACTTATTTTTTATTATTTTTAGTATCATTAATCGTTAATACTTATTCTAGATGTTTTTCATTATTTCAAGGTTGGGTCCCACAAAAATTCACTATTCATCTAGAAAAATTATTAATAGAAATGAAAATTTTTATTCAATGAAAGGAAATTTCGGGGTTTTACAGTCACCCTTCCTTATACATATTTCGTCCTTGAAATTTAACTAAGTATACATGTTCAAAACAAATGGGGATACAATGTACACATCTGCTGTTTAGGCTCCTATGTAGCTTTCTTTACCGCGTGATTCGTTTATAGTGCCTTAACCAAAGAAATGATCTTATTATGCAGAGGATCTGTTAGGTTCCTCCTCGAAAGTCAAATCTTCCTTTAAGCTCACCAATTGTTCAATGATTACATGTGAAGGATCCATTAGGTACTTGCGAAGCATAGATACATGGAAGACATTGTGAATCCTCGTGAGCTCATCTGATAGCTTCAGTCAATATGTCACTGACCTAATTCTTTTTGTGATCTCATACGGTCCTATATAACATGGACTTATCCTATCGCGCTTCCCAAATCTAAGCACACCTTTCCATAGATAAATCTTGAGAAATACTCTATCTCCAATTTCAAATTCAAGATCCCTACGACGATTATCTGTATTGCTTTTCTATCTATCTTGAGCTATCTTTAATCTGTCCTAAATAATTTGAATTTTATCTATTGTTACCTACATAAGTTCAGGACTTACTAGTTTCCTTTCACCAACTTCATCCCAACATACTAGAGTTCTACATTTTCTTCCATAAAGAGCATCATAAGGGGCCATGCCCATACTAGCCCGATAAATGTTATTATACGCGAATTCTAGTGGAAAGTGCGTGTCCCAACTCCCGCTAAACTCTATAACATAGGACCTAAACATATCATCAAGTGTCTGGATAGTCCTCTCTGACTGTCCATCCATCTAGGGATGAAAGTTAGTGTTATACTTTAAGAATATATCTAAGGCTTTCTATAAGCTAGGACAAAATCTTGATGTAAACCTAGAGTCACGGTCTAAGACAGTAAAAATCAACGTACCATGGAGTCTCATTATCTCATCCACATATAGCTGGGCTAACTTGTTTAAAGGATAATCATTCTTGATTGGAAGGAAATGTGCGGACTTTGTTAACCTGTCCACTATCACCGATATAGCATCGTGCCCCTTCTGACTCTATGGAAGTCCTACTACAAAGTCTATAGTAATCTTCTCTTATTTCCATTCTGGGATAGGGAGGGACTATATTAATTCCGCATGCTTTTGATGTTCTGCTTTTACCTATTGACAGGTTAGACATTTAGAAATGAACTATGTTATTTCCTTTTTCATCCCTCTCCACCATAATGTTCTTTGAGAGTTTGGTACATTTTTTGTGCTACCTAGATGCACAGCATAAGTTAAGGAGTGAGCTTCCTCTAAGACTTCTTTCTTTAATTCTTTTACATCTAGTACACATTATCGTTGCCTCCTCATCATTGTACCATCTTCCTTGATGATAATATCCATTCTCTGCCCATTCTCAACTTTTCTCTTCAATTTCATCAACTGTGGATCTTGTTTCTGTCCTTCACTAATTTGATCCACCAAGATGGAACAAACGTGAAAGGTAGCAATTAAAGCCGTTGAGTCTAGCATATCCAATCTTACTTTTAGAGATGTCATTTCCACTAAAAGTGAAAGATATATCGTCTTTAGTTATGCTATCGAATTGGTAAGTCTCCTACTTAAGGCTTCAGCTACTACATTAGCTTTTCCAGGATGGTACTCTATCGTATAATCATAATCTTTTATTAACTCTAACTACTACCTCGACCTTACGTTCAGTTCCTTCTGAGTAAACAAATATTGCAGGCTCTTTTGATCCATGAAGCAATGCCTCCATATTCTCAAGTAAAAAACTACTACTGCTAATTCTAGATTATGGGTGGGTAGTTTTTTTCATGCTTCTTCAATTACCTAGAAGCATAGTCTATAACCTTATTATTTTACATGAGCACATACCCTAACCCCTGTCTCGAAGCATCACTATAAATTACAAATCCATCAGTCCCCATTGGTGATGTGAGTACAGGAGCTTCCGTCTGCCTTTCTTTCAATTCATCAAAACTTTATTGATAAGCATCTAGCCACTCAAACTTCTCCTCTTTTCACGTCAACTTGGTTAATGGGCTTGCTATTATGGAAAATCCTTCAACGAATTTCCTATAATAGCCTGTCAATCTAAGAAAGTTCTTGACTTCTGTTACAATAGTGGAAGGTCTCCAATTAGTAACAACTTCAATCTTTTTATGATCCACACTAAGTCCCTCAGTTGAGATGACATGACCCAAAAAAGCAACCTTGTCAAGCTAAAACTAGTACTTACAACTTAGCGTATAACTGGTGCTCTCGTAGGGTTTGTAATACAATCTGAAGGTGTTCTACATGATCTTACTGACTTCTTAAGTACACCAATATGTCATCAATAAACACGATCACAAACTTATCTAGGTACTCTTGAAACACCCCATTCATCAAATCCATAAAAGAATTTGGTGCATTCATTAATCTAAAAGGCATAACTAAGAATTCATAATACTTGTACCTTGTCCTAAAGAGAGCTTTCAAATTGTCCTCGCTGCGGACTTTCAACTGATGATAATCTGATCTTAGATCAATATTTGAATACACATTAGATCCCTTGCTAATCAAATATATTATCAATCCTCAAGATTCGATATTGGTTGCGAACTATCCTCGGGAGCATATATTGGTTGTGAACTATCACTCTGTTCAGTTGTCTATAGTTAATACACAACCTTAAACTCCCATCCTTCTTTTTCACGAATAGGATTAGTGCCCCCTATCAAGAAGTTTTGGGTCTCACAAAACCCTTTTCTAACAAGTCCTCCATTTGTGCTTTCAATTCTTTTAACTTTGCTAGAGCCATTTTGTACGAAATAATTAAAATCGGTTGGGTTTCTGATGTTATATCTATCTTAAACTCTATTACCCTATCTAGGGGTAATACTAGGAGATCCTTCAAAAACAAGTGGGGGAACTCTCTGACCACCAAAATATCTCCTAGTTGAACCTTATTATTATTTTACTTAATCATGTAAGCCAGACATCCTTGGCATCCTTTACAGATCATTTTACTGGTTACCATAGCAATCACGATACTAGTAGAAAGAACTTTCTATATCCCACAAAATATCACCTCTGGATTCCCTAATCGACTCAGCCTAACCTCCTTTTTAGAACAATCCACCACTTCTTGATGTGTGTATAACCAATCCATTCTGAGAATAACATCAAAATCCTAGATATCCAATATGATAACGTTTGTTGGGAATTCCTTACCCTCGATCAGTATTTTACTGTCTATGAACACTCTTTCAGTGAATACCCCAACATCTAATAACTGAGGCTCAATAATCAATTTTGCAGAAAAATTAATAGATATAAAAGAATATGTAACACCAAGATCTACTAAAGCATATGTATCATGATCAATAACAATAATCATACTAGTGACTATCTTTGGTTTGGCATTGGCCTCCTACCGAGGGACTGCAAAAACTCGGGCTTGTGTACAGGATCTATTTGTTTGTCTTGTAGAGGTTGCTCCCCTACCCCTAAAACCTCTTTTAGACTCATGAAAACTCGACCCTTTAGTTTAAGAACCCCGGCTGCTCTATCTATAACCCCCTCTAGCTTGTGGAGGTGCTAAAGATCCAACCACCGACCTCTCTGTGGTGACTAAATACGAATAATCTTTGATGAAGTCACCATCCTGACCACAATGGAAGCAACCTGTCATATTCATCTGACACTTACCCAAATGTCTTTTTTCACAAGTAACACACTCTAGCACTAGGGTCTTAGTGAGTGACCTAAAGGATTCCTGAGCTGGATGATTCGCCTCTACTAAACCTCCTACCACCACTCAATCTTTACTTATTTTTCTTGGTTGAACCCTAGGATGAACTAGCTAGTGTGCTACACTTTTGTTCTAATCTTGAACTCTGAGTGATTGTTGTTGCATCTCTCTCCACTTTTATTATAGCTTCAACTAATTCCTCATAGTGTTTACGTGAAGCCAATGATAGGTGAATCTGTACTCTACGACTCAAGCATGTAGCAAACCTCTTGCACTTATGCTCTTCACTATCAACAATCAACATAACACTTATGACAAGTTATAAAAATCTCTTCTCACAATCCGTTACTGATGTCAAACTTTGTTCTAGATGCAAGAACTCCTTTACCCTTGCATCCTTATAACTCTGTGGATAAAATCTGTCTGTGAACTCTCTCTAAAATTTTGCCTAAGATACCCCATTCTGATGTCATCTCTTAATGGCTTCCCGCCAATCTTTAGCCTTGTCCTCAAGGAGGAAGGTGGAGAACACAAAACTCTACTCATCTGTGCATCCCACCACTCTGTATATGTTTGTGATTTGATCTAATCATGTGAGTGCACTCTCGAGATCTCCACTCCCGTCAAAAGTCTTGGCGCCCAATTTACGGACACACTCAATTGAGCATCTAGAAGTTTCCACACTTTTACGTGGTTGTCGCATCACTGCGGTGAGAATCTGAGCTATCTATTATGCATTAAAACTCACCCTGACTGGTTCAGTCGACCCTGACGTTTAGGAATGTGACTGGTTCATAGAGGCACTTGCTGACTCTAAAATGTGGTCATCCTCCGGTGCTGGAGGTGACTCAGGTGTAGGAGCCATTGGAATAACTCTCCTGGGACGTCCGCGATCTTTTCTGTACATCGTGTTATGTATTCGACAAAAAAGCAAATGTGTAAAGCTTTCAATTTATGAAATCATATGTATGTAAATCACAACATTTTATTGATCACCTCATTTTTAAAACAATGTAAAAACCTTAAACAAAAAAGGAGGCAACCCATTTTTAAAAGTTTGGCTCTGATACCAACAATGACAAGCCCCTATCCTGAAATGACTAGCCAGCCTACCCGGTACCCCACAGTGGCCCTCTAATTGATATATGATCCAGCTGAAAAATTCTCATAGAGTTAAGTCTATTGCCTTTTTTACATTATATTCCTCTTTAAGACTGTTACAAAAGATCTATTTTGTTTACACTTTATAATATCTAGAACAACAAAAAGTGTTTAGATAATCACTGCTCCTATAGGAATGATTTGAAAGATCCAAAACAAAAAAAGTGATATTTATTAGCAACAACATAATGGCAATATTGCAACCTTAATCAAGGCCATGCCTATCCTTGATGTAGTTAATTGAGAATTTAGTGGACTAGCCTCTCCTTTCTATTGATCTAGCTCCACTTCTTCTTCCTCATTCGTGGAAGAAGACCTTCGCCTGGATAACCTCTTCTCCTATCAAGGGTTCAAATCCCTATCTCCTTGTGAATAAATTTATGTATTTATTGGTTTTAAATTGTTCAGTATATTAGATGTGAATGACTTGACTATCCCACCTAATAGAGCTATAAAAAAGTGAACTAGATCTAAATGAGTTAAAAAGAAGTATGCTTGCAACAAGAATTGACTAAAGCAGTAAGTATGCCTAACCATATATAGAATTGCATTCTTCAACTTTAATCACATAAATACTAAAGAAAATGAAGCGTTGTAGCTAATATAAAGCCAAAAAAAATTAAAGAACTCAACCTCATAATATGAGCCAAAACAAAATCAATTTACTCTCCTCTACAAAAAGGAAAGATAGTGTTAGTACTATATAATAGCAATAAAAGTATAGAAAAGAAGAAAAATATAATATAAGAAAAAAGTTCATTTAAACTTGCGAAATAATACAAACTCATTGACAATGATTATAGTTCCTCGTTTATATTTGCATGACAGAACCAGTAAAGCATCAAGCATACATGCCTAGAGAAAAACAAAATTAAATAAAAATAAGAACAAAAATGAAAATGAAAAATCAATAATGTTGGGCCCCAAAATTTTTTATTTATTTTATTAAACATGATTTAAATAAATTTTGTGGTCTTGTTAGATAAACCATTTTATTTGGAGTCTAATTATTATTTCAAGTTTGGGAGGATTTATTTCAAGGATTGATGGAATTAAAGTATTAATGTTGTAAGGTGATATAAGGGCATTCTTGGAAGACCACTTAAGTTTAAATAGA